>JBBIGC010086119.1:0-10257 GCA_037576955.1 Lepidarchus adonis
CACACACACACACACACACACACACACACACACACACACACACACACACACACACACACACACACACCAGAAAACATTCACAGCACATGTGAGAACTCAAAGTGGTGGGCTTTACTGTGCCTAATTAAACTCAAGAGGGCTGTAAAGTTCTTCATGAAACGTGTTACACTTTCAGCCTCAGCTTATTAACAGCTAGAATAAACCACAAGTTTCCAAGAAAACTTTTGCAAGGGTGGTGTGTTCCAGACACTGTTTGGTGCATGATAATACCTCAACTTTTCTCTGTCCTGAAGCCAGCGTGAAACCCACCCGGCCTGTATAAGTGCTGTGTTCAAACACAAATGGAAGATCAGTCTCTTCAATAAGTCTCATAACCATTTTTGTCATGTGTAAAGTGAAAAAATCTATTTTGTACATATTCTACCATCATAGCCAGCATGGCAGTAAGGTACTTAAATGCTGTTTGCCAACTGCCATTAAACAACAAAAGAAGAGCATCATGATGCATAGTGCGTAGGGGAGGGTGTCTTCTACTATGATAGAAGAATTTTTGCTTGAAGTTCCCATCTGTAGAGCTAAGCAGTCTCTTACATCTTTCATTCACTGGCAATGCATCAATATTAATTTTTCGTTATGTCTTTTTTTTGGGGTATCATCTTTTTACTGATCCGAATCCAGTGTCTTGTATGTGTAAGGCAGCATCAGGCCTGACTTAAACACTACTTTACTTGTAAAACAAAATGAAACCAATACATATAAACCTACTATGTGCATGTACACAGTCGCTGGATTGAATAGATCAGCCACATGGATCAGTCCATTGTTACTGATACCCGATCACCGGCCAGTATCTCCGATATATCCGATATAAGTATCAGATCAGTGCACTTCTAGTGGTACAACCTCAGTATGTTTATTTAGGGCATACTTGCATGAGTATCATATGCCAATGCAGTTACAGTACACCTGTCTTCACCTGTCCTTTTAAAACATTAGGTAATAAAAACACTCAAACTTGTCCCTTCCCTCAGCCTGGCCTTGGATGCTAGAGCATGGATACCCGAAGGGTCAGGACGGGTTCGGAAAAATATTTCGAAATGTTACTCAGGTTTGGGTCGTGTTTGGTAACGTCAGCACGAAAACATCTTACATGATGCAATTGCAAAACTTACTTTTTGTTACACTGCCATGCTAGATCTTTTGCTTTCTTCCTGTACGTGGGGATTTGTTGCCGTAGCCATGACAATGCAACTATTCATTCAGTACCTGTAATAAGCATCATGGAAGATGTACAAAAGAAATTGTTGTGACTTAGGGTTTTATTGGTTTTTTTTAGATAGTTGTCAGGGTAATACTGTTAAACAGCCCATGAAAGTATGCCAAAAAGCCATATCCTACACTTTTGATGAATTGTCACGAAGCATGTCTAGACTCACCTTGCAGAGAAGGTCTAACTGTGGACCTTCTCCTCCAAAGAACACCAAACCATACTGACACCTGCTTTTATAAACTCCCCTGAAAGCTAAATGGCTCAGTGCTAGCCAGCAGCATGATTTTTCAATATAATGCATAATGTTTCTCCATACACTCTTAGAGTAGGATAGCCAGCTAGGCTAAGCTCCCAATGTTTTCATAACAAGAATTGTTTGAGTTTTTCCCTAACAGAGAGAGGGATTTTTTCCCCTAACAGAGGGAGAGGGGTTTTTTCCCTGAGCCACAGTGTTAGATGTTAGGCTATGCTATGTGATGATGTAGAATTAGAAGCTTGGCAGGGGCCCAGCTGAATTGTTAGCATTAGGCTATGAACTTGTTATTTGATTGTGAGGAGCTTGACAAGCCGTTTTCTTATAAATAGAGGGCATACAGAGGAATGAGGCCAGAACGAGAATACTCTCCTGCTCCCTCTTGGGGAAAACTGATTGCCAATTCTCAGAGAGAAAGTTCTGTATTTCTTCTGAACTGTGAGTAAAGACCATTCTTCCTTTTAAACTACAAATATGTTTCCTTGTTCAGTTTTTGTGTAGAAAATCACTTTATTCAGACAATAAAAGGTTAGGGTGTTTAATAGAAACTTAAAATGTTAAAATTTTAAAACCTTCCTGTCAGGAAAATAATATTGGAATACTTAAATTCTAAATTTCTGACCTGAGGAGGTCACTTCTTTGATATTCTATCAATAGTAGTATCAGATGATAAACTGTATATGGTTGTTTAGGTATTACTGTATTTAATATAGGAGTAAATATATATCTAACATAAACCTACATAGTGAGTATCATTATAATCACTCAGCAGCGCCTGTTTCGGCCAAACATTCCAATTCCAATCGGGTTCACGTCGGGTTTGGACAGAAACGTAAATGCATGTTGGGTTCGGGTCAGGTTCGGTCACTGCTCTGTCGGAGGCCGGTCAGGTTCGGACAGAACAGCACTCTATTGAAAGCTCATTGCACATTTGAGTGTTTTCATACTCTAACACACCCACTTCAGCTCAGGACAGTGGGTTAGGAGCAGGGAAAACTAAAGTGTGCTGAGTACGAGGGCTCCAGGATCAGGGTTGGGGGCTGTAGAGTATCTTTGATTCTGGAGAAGTCAGAAAAAAAGCAAATAGCAGAAGCATAAATACCAAAGTGTAGACATCTTTGTATTCCACATGTTTTCTTGCTCTCATTTGCAATTTGTGCAGACAGTGAATGGAAGCAGCCATTGTAAAAGAGTGTGTGTGCTATGTGGAGCCTCTAGGGGCTTAGTGTTGTTTGTGAAGAGAGATCAGTCACGATGTGTGTATCCACTGTGGCCTCGGTTGGGTCGGAGAGTGGTCCACCCACAATAGATGTCCGTGAGCCATCCTGCTGCACTGCCAGTACACTTTAACGACACACACTCCAAGAGGAAGGAGCCTACATGCTTCCCACATCAATTTCTCTACCACTCCTCCACACACACACACACACCATTTAAAGTGCACAATCAGAGTGGGGAATGGAGAGGGAGTGGAGCTGTGTTTAAATGACAGAATGACTCACCATGGCCACTCTGTCCTTCAGGCCCTGGCCCACCTACACCTTCCCACACAGCCCACAGCTGACACCCACACACACACACATTATGTAGAACAATAATCCACAGTTCCTTGCAGCCCACACTTTAAATTCTCCATACATGTTATACTTATAATCACTTGTAAAAATAATTAATTAAATATAATTGATTAATTGATTATAAACTAAATGGCAAGACATAATACCATTCTTCATTGCTATTTTTGTATGTTCGTATGTTTTTGTATGTGAAAAATGCAACATCAGCTTAAAATAACATTAAAATTTAATGCAGACATTATTTTATTTATTTTCAAGTAATTATCTGATGATGCCAACATGATTACAGCAGCTTTCTGCATCTTTAATAAACTCAAAAAACATATCAAATTTTATACACTCATAAAGAAATATAGTGTCTATAGGGCAGAGTCACAAATGCAGCAAAAAAACAAACAAAAAAAAAACAGAACTTTTAGCGTGTATTGGTCTTATACATTCAAATCACTGAGCATCCCTAACATGAATTTATGAGATCCTGCTGGTGTGGGTTTCCTCTATTTCAATGATTCACCCAAATGTAATGTGTGTGTATTTTTTATTTATCATCCAAATTGTTAATTAATCACAAGCTGCTTCATCAAGAACATACATTTTAATTAGGTAATAATTTTAAGTGAACAGTCATGACAGCCTTAGTAATGTCAATAGTCAGAGTTTTCCATGGACATCAACAAAGGTCAACACACACACACACACACGCACACGCACACGCGCACGCACACACACACGCACACACTTAAAGAGCAGCACAATCTCTTGCAACCCACGTATTAATGTCTACCACCCACAATCACATTGCATATGTAACGTTAAAACACAAAGATCTCTAACAGCCCACATACACCCCTATACACATCTTAGAGCTCTGAGACTTACACACACACACCTGTCCTCAGCCCACGCACACTTCAGCCCTGCGTTCTCGTCCTACGCCTGCTGTCGCTCTTCTTGCAGCACTTTCTTACACGTCTGTGGCACAAAGCGCTGACATGCTGCAGGCTACGAGGGAAGAATTAAGAGAGGGGGCTCCAAATGTGTCTGTTCCTACCCCCACGAGTATGTTGAGACAGGAAATCACAGTCGAAATCACGTCTTTTCTTGTATACACAGTGTATCTCACCTCATACTTGAAGTCTATCAAATGGTAAATAAATCAAACACATCTCTTCAGATCCAATTTGCTCTGCGTTCATACATCACCCGAGACCTTTCAAGAAGCAATCACTTTGTCTAAACACAAACACCCAATCAGCTTTAAAAAAACAAAAAACTCTCAACGTTTTGCTTGCTGTCTGATCAGCAGCTCAGCCGCACACTTATCTCCAGATGAGTGACATCAGCTGAAATATTGCCAATTGTTAAAACTTCCCAACAGCCCAGAATCAAGAGGCACAATCAGTCAAAATTAAGGATATGGTCACGCTTCAGAGTAGTGATGGGGAATATATTACAATATTTACCATTATCATGATAAATTGTGGCCCCAATATGATTTTCTGACCATTGTGTGATATCATCAGTGCTTAAATGTTGTTCCATTTCAAAGATAGCATCATTACTTTTATATAGTGAAGTTATTAAACTGTGGCCTGAGGAACACAATAAAAATAATTTGTACTTTTACATTTTTTCCATCTAAAACCATAATGGAAAAATACATATCGTGGCTTATTGTGATAGTATCGTGATATGATATTTTGCCATATCGCCCACCCCTACTTCAGAGCTTACCATACATAAATTAAAGGGGCCTTATATTGCAACACTGAATTTTTTCAACAGTGAAAGTGTATTTGTCATTGTGTACACAATCACACACACCGTGCAGCCCAACAAAATGTGACTTCTGCATTTAACCCATCACATGAGCACACAGCAAAGTATCAACTGTGTACGGAAAGCAGTATAGGGGGACGGTACTTTGCTCAAGGGTACCTCAGTGGTGCCCAGGCTGGCACTTGAACCTGTGAGTCATCAACCTGATCACAGGACCAAAGCCCAACCACAAGGCCTAACCCTTATATCATGGAAACCTTCATTTCTTTTCAAATAAAAGAATCTGATACACAAACATACTCTTCAGTCTCCAGTAAATTTGCAATGAATTACATATATCCGCATATCACCTTGCACTGTGCAGTTTAGCATAAATACGACAGATTGAGTTATCTTCTGATGAAAAGTCCTCTTCTGCCCTAACACACCTCATGAGCACTGCACCCACTCATAATTAAACCCAGTATTATTAATTCATTCATTTTCCAAACTGCTTTTTAAATTCGGTTCGTGGGGAAGCTGGGGAGCCAATCCCAGTTGACTTTAAGCACAAGCCAAGGTGACCAATTGCAGAGCAACACAGAGACAGACAAGCATTCACACAATCTAAACCACAAGCCTTTAGACAGTGGGAGAAAAGCGGAGCACTCTGAGAAAACCCACGGGAGCTTTCTGTGAGGCTAACCATCACACAGGCCCCAGGGAAAACAAATGTTGTCATAACGCTTCTGTAAAGATGTAATTAATGATTTAACAGTGCAAATGTGTGAGATGGTGAGAATGTCACATTATCAGCGATATGATCAGTATCTCGATATGACAGATACTCATCATGGGAGCCAGTATATCTTGAACAATATGATGTTCCATAACCCTATGGTGACAGACAGGAAATGACATATAGGACTACCCAGTTTACATCAAAATAGGAGCGTCCTGGCCAAAGAAAGTACACCAGACACCGAAAAGGACAGACTTTATACTTGAATACTGTTCCCAGAAGAGCAAGATTAACCTACTTAGAACGAAACCATGGATTTACTTTCCATGGGGCTTTAAAAAGTGTTACTGCACATGGTCTGCAGTCCAGTAAAGGCCTATACACATATATTGACTACATACGGCAGTTCACCTTGAGTCTGAAAGACAGAAACACTGCATGTAATACTTTTATATTACACAGCTTTTTGATTCTTGATGTTCAAAACTGGTTTTAGAACATTTTGAATGTAGTAGAAAAAATTATTTAACATGAAATCGAGTGCTGTTTTTAAAAAGTTACAAAAAATGTTTCATGTTTTAATACAGTTTTTTTTTATTTATTTAATAAAATACAGACATTTGCAATGTTAAGCTATTTTGTGGTTTACAATGTTTATAAAAGGTTTTACATGGTTAATGATTATGAACAATTGTTCACTATGCATCCTTTTCACACATTGTGATAGATTAAAACATTCATCCTGTGAAAAATGTGAGAATGTTTTGAATATTCAATAAATGTCATGAATAGCATTCTGGTCTTTTTAATGTGTTGTATGGAGGACAAATTTGCCATCACAAAAGGACACATCTGCACCTTTTTTTAAAAGGTACACTATGGTACCATAGGTACAATTTAGTCAGCAGGAGGTACATAATTGCCTTTGAAAGGTACCTACTGTAAGGGTACAGATATGTACCCATGCAAAAGGGTACAACAGGTGTACCCTTGAGGGTACTGCCCCAGTGACGAGCCATTGTACCCCTGAAGGTACAAATTTTGCACATTTTTTCTGACAGTGTACAGTAAGAGCCAGCTCAGTTTTCTGTGTTGTGAGCAATGCTGAGGTCTAAACAGAGCATGAACAAGGTCCTGCAGCCGGTCCCAGTCTTCATAGGGGTAAAAGGCAGAGAAAAGCCCAGATAGATGGTCAATCCATCACAGGGCAGACACCCAGACAAACATATACACACATGCATACTCATTCTCACTATGCACATGCAAAAGCTGAAGAAAATATATGAAGAATCATGGCTGAAAATGATGGTGAGCCTTTCAGTACAGTGATGATCTTTCCTTTGTTTATACTGGTATCAGTCTGTTGGTGTCAGCTCTTATTTAGAACAGGGTGAACCCAGTGGGTGGGCATCTTTCACTGCTTGAAATAATTATGAATGAATTGTCCACTACGTTTCTTCCCAGGGTTTAAAAAAGGAACAGAACAAAGGAATCGAATTTGATTTGAAGGTTTTAAAACATTTCTTCTGTCTGATCCTTTTGTACCTGGTGTGAATAACTTTGATTGGTGGAAAAGGGGTCACTAAACATTCTATAATAAGTTATAGTTTTACCCGAACTGTGACCAGTAGACGACAAAAAGAGGTTCTGCTACACGGTGAGGACAGAAGAGCAAAGATCCTAGTTCATTAAGAATGTGGTTTCTCTCCAGGCTTGTTTTCTCCAGACATCGGTGGTTCTTCCAGAAAGATGCCTTACCTGGTGGATCTGTGACCCTCGTTTACGTTTCAGTATATATATATACTGTGAATGTGTGTGTATGAACATGAATGAAAATGAGTGCTGTGCTGAGAACCGCTACCTCCACCTTTGTGCAAGGAGGAACACAGCCACAGCCTTGCAAGATGACCTCCAGCGGGCCACAAATGTGTCTGCTCAAACGTTCAGAAACAGACTCCATGAGGGTGGTATGAGGGCCAGGTGAGGGTTGTGCTTACAGCCCAACACCATGCAGAACGTTTGACATTTGCCAGAAAACACCAAGATTGGCAAATTCACCACTGGAGCCCTGTGCTCTTCACAGATGAAAGGAGGTTCACACTGAGCACATGTGACAGACATGACAGACCGCAGAGAAAGTCCTGTTGCCTGCAACATCCTCCAGAATGACCGGTTTGGCAGTGGGTCAGTAATGGTGTGGGGTGGCTTTTCTTTAGGGGTCCGCAGAACCCTCCATGTGCTCGCCAGTGGTAGCCTGACTGCCATTAGGTACTGAGATGAGATCCTCAGACCCCTTGAGAAACCATATGCTGGTGCTGTTGGCCCTGGGTTCCTCCTAATGCAAGACAATGATAGACCTCATTTGCCTGGAGTGTGTTAGCAGTTCCTTAAAGATGAAGGCATTGATGCTATGGACTGTCCCTCTCATTCCCCAGACCTGAATCCAATTGAGCACATCTGGGACATCATGTCTCACTCCATCCACCAATGCGATGTTGCACCACAGACTGTCCAGGAGTTGGCAGATGCTTTAGTCAGGAGACCATCCTCCACCTCATCAGCTGCATGTCTAGGTGTTGTAGGGAGGCCACACACACACTTCTGAGCCTCATTTTGATTTGTTTTAAGGACATTAAATAAAAATTGGATCAGTCTGCAGTGTGTTTTTCCACTTTAATTTTGAGTGTGACTCCAAATCCAGACCTCCATGGGTAGATAAATTTGATTTCCATTGATAATTTTTGTGTGATTTTGTTATCAGCACATTCAACTATGTAAAGAACAAAGTATTAAATAAGAATATTTCTTTCATTCAGATATAGGATGTCTTATTTTTGTGTTCCTTTTATTTTTTTGAGCAGTATACACACACACACACACACTCGGGTTACATTTCACTGCTGGTCATACTTGTATATCCTAGTATGTGATGCATCCTAAATCTTAAATCTTAAATCTACTGAGCATGGGTGCTCCTGCATTAGCTCTATTTAGTCCAGTATGGCACAGCCAAGCTCTCTGTCATTTTCTTTAGCTGAAGTGAATGTCTATCCCCTCTTTCCTCTTTCCATCATGCCATGCTCTCTCATTTGCTTGCTAGCGCCAGGCCCAGATGTTTAACAGGCTAGATATCTGGTACGCCTCTGTGAGCCCATTTTACCACACTTTTGCAGTGTTCACACTGCACTGCTGACCAACAATCAAT
This sequence comes from Lepidarchus adonis, assembly GCA_037576955.1. Taxonomy (NCBI): domain Eukaryota; kingdom Metazoa; phylum Chordata; class Actinopteri; order Characiformes; family Lepidarchidae; genus Lepidarchus; species Lepidarchus adonis. Next base: position 8,806 of record JBBIGC010086119.1, read on the forward strand.
TGCAGAATTGCTCTTTACTCATGGAGTTTGCTGGTGACTCAAAAACAGCCTAGTGTAGTGTGAACAAAGCTTTAATCAAGACCGTTTGGTGCAACCAGCCCCAGAAGCATATGCAGACCAAATATGAGGTTCTCCACAAAAACAATAACCCAAAGGCATCTCTCTCAATAAAGACAACTGAAAATGGTGTCTTGGTGTACTGTATGAGCCCAGCCCTCAGTCACAGTGTCATGTTATCACCAGACAACTGGGCAGTTCCAAGGCTGCAGGCAGACACGTCTTTGTAGTTTGACTTGATCGTTATCAACATCTCGGTCACTGCAGCGCACAGCAGTCAACTCTTAGTGGGTCAACACTGTCACTAGTGCTAGGACTCAACCTCGTTTTCAGCGTGCAGGTACACGCCCTGGCCCTTGGCTCTTCCCCGGAGCTGTGGCAGGCCACCCAGGCCTCTTGGAGGACCTACGAGTGTGAGGAGCTGGCAAGCTGGGTTCTTCTCCCAGGTTACTTCCACATGGATGGCTCTCTGAAGGGGCTCCTTTTGTGTCCTCCATGCTCCTCATTACTCTACGGTCACATGATTGCTGTTTCCATGGCAGACGTTGCTGTGGTGAGGCAGAGGCCGCATTAGGTTTTGAGCCATTAACCGCTTGCTGGGGCGCGGCTATTTCTGCAGGGCTGCAGGAGGATACAGAGAGGTCGCTTCCGATTTCAAGAGTCATTTTTACAGATGATAGTATGTATGACCAGGTACTTTAAAGAGACTGGTGTATGGTGATTTGGGAAAGCAGTATGCATGGTGATATACTATATACACATGACCTGCTTACTGCTTTAGCCATGTAGATCTGCTGCAAACTCTCATTTCATCCTCACATCTCTCACTCTGCTATCATTCTCATGGTGTCATTTAGATGTATATTTTGTCTTCCTCCCTTTGTAGCAACTTAAGGGGCACATAGGGGAAGAATTATTATTATTATTATTATTATTATTATTATTATTATTATTATTATTATTATTATTATTATTATCACAGACAAACAAACAAACAAACTCAAACACTGAGACTACCAGGAGAGTCTAACTTCCCCAACCCCTCCTTCACATGGTCCCAGACTTCTTCTACAATGTCCTGCACTATTCACATGGTTCTAGACCAGGGGTGCCAAAAGTTTATCCTGAAGGGCCAGCCCAGTTTGGTAGCTCCCCTCCTCAAACAAACTCACTAATCCTGGCAATTAACAGGTGAGTTGAACCAGGTGTGTTTGATTAGGGAAATCATTAAACTGGGCTGGACACCGGCACCGTCATAACCACAAATATTCGTAAGTGATTTTCTGTCATTGTGAACAAACCACTGCACACAGTGCATCACAATGAAATTTGTGCTCTGCATTTAACCCATCACACGTGCACACGTGGAGCAGCGGGCAGCTATCAACAGCGCCC
>JBBIGC010086130.1:0-10256 GCA_037576955.1 Lepidarchus adonis
GCTGCTTAGAGGAACCCATGGTTGTTGAGTGTCCACAAGTGTGTGCACAAGGTTTGAAGAGTATTTGTAAAGCTTTGTAATTGACACCCGGTCACATTTACTATTGACAGCTGTTGCCAAGCATCAGATCTAATGAGCTGATTAAGGTCTAAAACCTTAAAAGAGACTTTGGAACTCTTAGGATTCCCTAACTTTTGTACAGTGCCATAATAATGTTTTTTTTGTTGTTCAATTTATGGCATAAAAAGTAACTATGCATCAATGTTTGCTGAAAATATTGCGTATTTTCCCTTGTCCTAGAGAGATTGTGTTAAGATCTTTTCAATTACAAAATCAACAAAATCTGTTATTTATCAAAGGGTGCTCAAACTTTTGCATTAGACTGTACATTTTAATTCACTTATGACACATATTTGTTGTTTCATGTACCAATAAAGTCATAGCTCTCTTAATCCCTTAGAAAAGAGTCTTACTGTTGTCTTTAAAATAACTGTTCTTATCTGGCCTGTACTGTGCTATTCAACAGGCAATCTGGACTAAAATACTCCTAATAACTTCAGTGTGAGCAAGTGGGACTGCTGTAGGCTGAATAGGTAGATACAGTGTCTCACAAAAACAACTACACCTCTCACATTTGAAAAAAAAACCCCATTTTATTATATCTTTTCACGGGACAACACTGAAGATATGACATTTTGATACAATGTAAAGTAGTCAGTGTACAGCTTGTATAACAGTGTAAATTAGCTGTCTATTTGAAATAAATCAACTCACAACCATTGATGTCTAAACCACTTGCAACAAAAGTAAAACACCCCTAAGTGAAAATGTCAAAGTTGTGCCCAATTATCCATTTCCCTCCCCCATATCATGTGACTTGTTAGTGTTACAAGGTCACAGGTGTGAATGGGGAGCATGTGTGTTCAATTTGGTGTTATCACTCTCACACTCTCTCATACTGGGCACTGAAAGTTCTCTAAGGATCTGAAAAAAGAATTGTTGCTTTACATAAATATGGCCTAGGCTATACGAAGATTGATTGAGATTGATAGAGCTGCCAGCATTGCTGCAGAGGTTGTAGGGGTGGGGGGTGGGGGGGATGTCAGCCTGTCAGTGCTCAGTCCATACACTGCACACGGCATCAAATTGGTTCGCATGGCTGTCATCTCAGAAGGAAACCTTTTCTAAAGATAATGCACAAGAAAACCCGCAAACAGTTTGCATAAAACAAGCAGACAAAGAATGGCTGCATGAGTGCTGCCGGCACTGGGGAGCTACTGTTCATTGAGGGAACCATGAATGCCAACATGCATTGTGACATACTGAAGCAGAGCATGATCTCCTCCCTTTGAAAAGCTGGATCACAGGGCAGTATTCCAACATGATAACCACCTCAAACACAACTCCAAGATGACCACTGTCTTGCTAAAGAAACTGATAGTGAGGTAAACCCTAATAAGCATCTGTGGTGCAAGGTCTTTACATCACTGTATTAGGAGGATTTTTAACATAAGGATGGTTCAGCTCTATTCTGTCTCATTCTGTACTGTGATTAGAAATTTATTGGAGCTCCACATACAGTAACATTTTATATTTGTAACGTGTATTTGTATATAGAACATCACCATATGCAGAGGATTAAATGTATTAATTATTTTAAAATTTATTTATTTATTTTCCATGAGTCCAATAAAGGTTGAACCTCGGCTTCCTCATCACTGCCCCCACAGGTACAAACATGGCATTGCAGTATGGGCTGCAGGTTGGCGTTCAACAGAGACAAACAAACGCCAATGTTACGTCATACTGAAGTCAATCAAACGCTGCTACAGAATGCATTGGCTGCGATTTGAATGCCTGTGTGGACAAGGCCTTAGGGGTGCACTCACTTTTGTTGCCACCGGTTTAGACAATAACGGCTGTGTTGAATTATGTTGAGGGCACAGCAAATTCAAGCTGTACACTGACTACTTTACATTGTATCCAAAGTGTCATATCTTCAGTGTTGTTCCGTGAAAAGATATAATAAAATATCTGCAAAATTATTTGTGAGATACTGTATGTAATTCTGTGCTGTTTTTATTGACTTTGTGAAAATGCAGTAAGCTCAAAATGGGCTATTTTTTATACCTTTGCTATTATGTATGGAGTGCATGATCTGTGGAGTAAGTAGTACCATAATATTAATTAGGGGTGGGACAAAATATGGATTTGGCAATATATCGCTGTCCTCATATGATAATTGATATGCAGAAAGCAAAACTGATATTTAAATTAACAAACATTAGCCACCAATTTGACTCACCAGCATTACTCCTTCATGTCACCTCTGGATGGTGCTGCTCAAATTAATTAAAAATTAAATTATAATGTTACGAGGAAGCTACGAACCGGAAGATGGCAGAGAAAGCTAGTCTGAGAGATGCCCCAGCCATATTTAAATGTAAAGTCTGGGCTTTCATAACGTTGACGGAACTGGCCATGGATAATTTTGTGCCGGGTTGCATCTCTGTGTGTCTCTTTCTTGCGCTTGTTTCGTTTACTGAACCTACAATCAAACATGCATCAACGTGAGTAAAAAACAAACTTCGCTGGAGAGCACAAAACCCAGAATTGTGCATCCCACCAACTGTCTTCACCAATAATTTTGATCAAACAAAAATGTAATGTATGTTTCCAGAAACTCTACAGAAACTCCAGGTCTCTACTAGAGGGCCTGCTTGCAAAACACACATCACTGATGTGATTGGTGGAGACTATGGCAGGGGTGCTCACACTTTTTCAGCATGCAAGCTACTTTTAAAACAACCAAGTCCAAAAGATCTACCACTGCAAAAATGCTAAACATATCACTATTTTCAAATGTATTAAGGATTCTTTGTATGTACAATGTATGTTGATGTACCTTGCATTACTGAATAAGCCAATATTGCACAACACACATAATAAATAATTATTTACATTTTTTGTAATCACCTGAGTTTACTTTGATGACCTGCAAACTGAATTGAATCAGCCAGGGATGCAGAGTCCGGACACTAGCTGCTGAGCTTCAAGCACATTTCCAAATGTTTATCAGTCATGGTGGAACAGTGTTTGGACTTAATGAGCTTCATGTAGGAAAAGGCTGACTCACATAAATAAGTAACATTGCAGTCAAGGAGGAAGCACATTTCCTCATGTTGGGAACTTTTCCTCTGTGAGTAGGTTCCAGAACTGTCCATGAGCTCTCGACTTCAGCTCAATGTCAGTTTGTAGAGTCAGAATCTCATCTTCCACTCAAGGAGAGTTGAAGTGAAACAGTGCTGCAATGTTCGATGCGTGTGAAACAACCTCACCCGGAACGATGCTTCGGTGATGACTTTCGCTTTCACTTTTTCACAATATTTTTTTAACGTCACGCTGAGATCGACCAGTACTGCCTCCGCGATCGACCGGTAGATCGTGATCGACGTAATGAGCACCCCTGGTCTATGGCGTCACATCAATGCCAAAACTAGAGCGCGCAAAATCGATTGCCGCAAAAAAACTGCAGGCGTAAATTTTATAGTCGCACGCGCAATGTAAAACTCAAGAGCACAAAATTAAGAATCGCGTGCGCGGTTGTGGTAATGTTGCGCGCAAACTGTATTTTTCCTCTCGCAAATGTCTTTTTTCCTCTCGAAGATCAGATTACTGACGACAACCTTTTTTGCTCGAGTAAGATTTCTGCGCGCGCGGTTTGAAAGGGGGTGGGTTTACTGTCGGCTTAATCGCACATCACCAATGTAATTGACTTTTGCCTTTTCTTGGTGGTGTGTGTCTGTCAACATTTTTTAGTGCCAAAAACTTAAAAAATTAATACTACCACACTCCACCCCAACCCCGGTGTTTCTTTGATGTATCACTATATCATTGTCTTGCAATATATTGATTATCACAGAATTGCTGTATTGTGATATCGTTATCATGGGCCTTGTAATGTGTAGCGTCTTACTGTTAAGTGATTATTAGGATAATTTAGTACAGCGGGTTGCAATAGCAGTGTCTAAAACTTGGGGGTGTTGAAGAAGCACATGGAATAGCCTTTTGTTTTTTTTAATAGTTTGAGCCCTATCAGTGTAATTCATATGTTTGAAATATCAGTGTTAGTATTAGTATTGGTGTCAGTAGCCTTAAGTATATACAGTGTATATAGTGTAAGTATATAATATACAGTGATTCACATTATTCTAGATGTAGTTATGTATCATTAGATGTTTAGTCTAAAAAAGATTAATGTGTTGTGGATCTGCTTCCCATAACTCGCATGTCATTAAGAAGAAAGAAGCTCATTTTTGTGCCCTGCTGATTTTAGGTGGTGCAGAGGATTAAGGCGGTGGAACATGAGACCAGGCTGCTGGTGGTTGACCGTGAAACAGATGAGTACCTGCGCAGTCTTCGCCTTACCTGCACGGAGGAGATGGCCATCCGAGTCAGCCCGTCACTCTCCTCTTCCTCTTCTCCTCCCCCAACTCCCAGTAAGCGTGAAAATGGCTCAGTGTCCAAGATGCCATCCACCCTGACCAGTGAGATACCCAAACCCAGCCGCAGGTCTCCATCGCGGGCTGCCAAAAAGGTACAAGGTTCAAATTCTTATATACCCAATATTCCTCACTAGAGCGCTTCTTGCAACCTTCTTACTTAAGAATAATTCAGTTTTAAGAAATATTTCAATTTCCCCTTAACCTCAATTGAAGTCAGTCAGCTGTAACATGTTTTGTTTGCGTTTTTAGTATTGATCTAGACTTCTAAGGCTAAATCTCCAAACTTAAATGGTGTTTTGGAAAATGGTTTTAAACAATTGTTAATTTTCTAGAAAGCAGTAGTGGGCAAAACAGCAAAGATATAGCATCACAATACATAAAATATATTATATATTATATAAATATTCATTGTGAGCCTGTGGTACTACATTTCAACATACTTTTCAAACCTACACACACAAATGATGTTTATTGAACATTTCACACACTGTTCCGCACTAAATTGAATGAACCGAGAGTGATTTTGCTCTCTTTGACTTTGTAAGTCAACGAATCAGTTTTTTAACATAGGGATGATAATATATTCAGACAGTCGTAGCATATATATTGCAGTAGTAGCCCCGGCGTTCATTCAGAAAATTTTTCGGACAGGTGTTTGTTGGATTCGGGCTATTATTCTCCTTACTGACGGAATGGTGATGGGTATTTATGGCCACAAAATGTCATGCAGCTTCTTCGCATTAATTTATACAGAAGATAAAACCTCATGACTAAAATCATCCCTCTGTCTGTTCGGCGATGATACTAGTCTGTGATGTTGCTGTTATTGTGGGAGTGGTTTAGCACAGAATGCAGCAATAAGTTTAAACAGAGACGCTTAATATCCGTCAGTAACCATCAGGTATCGCAACAGAAATTAGTAATTACACACGTTTCACTCATATAACTTGAGGTAGAAAGTGAAAGCTCGGGGGTCGCGTGCCCGTGAAAGTTAGGGTGAGGGTGGGGGGTTGTGGTGTACTATTGGCTATCTCTTCAAACCCGGCGTTTACTGGAAACGGCCGTCAATAAGAGACAGGCTACTATTAGAAGATATACGGTATTGACACATTCTTACACAATTTATCACGATCATGATAAATATCATCCTATTTCCTGTTCTAGAATGTGAACAGAATGTCATTATATTAGTGTCAGAAATCATAAAATAACTCATGTTTAATTGCTTGAGGCCATTCCTCAGTTTAAAGCAAGGGCATGGTGATTGAATGCTACAGTTTGCACTGGAACAACTCATTTGCACTGTTGAGTAATGTTCACATGTTCACAGTGTGAGGCATAGCCTAGCAGCAAGAAGTGAAGCAGAGCAGCAACGTCAGCATGTCAACGATTTCTGCAGAGCACCAGCCAGAATAGCATCAATAACAACAGCCATAGCAGTGATGGTTCTGAGTGTGTTGGAACAACCATCAGGAGGCAATTCATTGAGTTGTTACCTTTTAGACGTCACTTACACCTTCAGTCCCTGATGACCCGCTGTGATCCCCAACCTGATGATGAATGATTTCCTGCCAGAGTTTAATATGTTAGTGATAACTTTTTAATGGCAAGGTGAAGTTGCTGAATAGTTTTACTCTTATCATCTACTTAGATTTGGTTGACTATTAGATGACAGTCCTACTTCTTATGTCAAAACTAGGGCTGCAACAACGAATCGATTAAATCGCTAAAAATTGATCACTAAAAGAGTTGGCAACAAATTTCATAATTGATTCGTTGTGTCACGCGACACGGAGACATTTGATTTTTACAAAAAATTAAAACTTTAGTTGAGCGTGGAGTGAACACACTCGGTCTCTCTCTCGCGCGCACTGATGCTAGCAGAGTTAGCGCCTCACAGACAGGGCGGAGCAAACATGTAAAAACAAACGAGCGGAGAAAGTGGAAAGATATGTGGCGGAGGCAGTGAAATCTGTGTGACCCATGGTGGGAGCATTTCACACTAAATAAAAGAAAAGGTGTGTTAACTGCAAAACATGATGAGGAGGGAGTGAGGGTGAGGGAACAGCAGGGAGGTGAGGAACATAATGTTTACTCGTTATGACAAGTTAGCATTAGCTCGTTAATAACTGCTGTAAGTAGTAAAGCAGGGGAGTATAGTTACTTTGCACTTTGCATTGCAAAACAAAAGACTTTTTTTAAACCATTAATTTTTAATCTGTTGTCATGTATAGCTACACTGCAAAAAAGCTTTTCTTACTTAGTAATTTTGTCTCGTTTCCAAATATCTAAAACATTTTAAATCAATATTACTAGACAAGAAAAATGGTATGAGAAAATTAAGTGATTCTTAAAACTTCTCATTAAGTTTATTTTTCTTACCCCATTGGCAGATAATTTTGCTTGTTTTAAGCAAACACTCACTTAATTTAACGTGTTTTTTCAGAAAACAATACATAATTTCTTATGCTATTTCACGTGTCTAGTAAATGTATCTTGATTTAAAACAGGACAAAACTACTAGGTTAGAAAAGCATTTTCTGCAGTGTATATTCTGTGCTTTGTCCCATATAGGTTATTATTGACAAATTTATTTGTGTGTTCTACTTTTTAATTTAATTTTAAGTTTAAATTAAATTTTTTAAGCTGTGTTTAAATGTGGTGTAAAATTGAACTATATTATTATAAAAGCTCAAGGAGCAACATGTTTGTGCACTTTCTAAAGATTTTAGTTCTGTTTTTGAATAAATGGTTGTTTTTTTGTTTTTATCCGATTAATTGATTAATAGAAAAAAAATTGACAGATTAATCGATTATTAAAATAATCGTTAGTTGCAGCCCTAGTCAAAACTAAGGATGCAAATGTTCAAAATTAGACTGATAATCACTGATTAACTACATACGGAGTAAATATTTTATTCTCTTTACTGATCTACTCCTGTAAGTGTTACTTTTAGTTGTTTGAAGAGTTGTTGCCCTTCAGTCAGTTTGGAACATGAGACGGTCATGTTGGCTTGATGTTTTCCACTGTAAACCTAGCGCATGCCTGAGTTATTGTTTGTTTGTTGTTCAGTTCTGTGTAAAAGAGTCTGTACAATGCAAACCACTGAGTCAATAAGGTATTGTGGGGCACTTCTGCTTCATTTCCCAAATTAAGATTTCACTTTCTCACCTTTAGATATTTTTCAAATATACAAACATCCTCATAAAAAAGGGGAGTTCTGTCTAAAATGCATGGCTTTTAAGCATTCCTGGATCCTGGAACATTTATTTGCATACATTCCAGATACGTTATTTTATTCTAGTCTTAAATGAGTTGTGTATATATAGCACCATGAAAGAGGATTTTCCATCATCTAATTTCCTTGTTGGTTGTTTTTTTTGTATGTATGTCACATGATTTCATATCTCTGTGTACTGTAAAAAAAATGACATACAACAAAGTGAACCACTGGTTAAATGTGCAGCTCTCCCATGATACAATTTTTCTAGTCTCTTTGTAACAGTGGAATTGTGAATACTGATCTTATCTGAGGCTCATGAGTGTATAAAAATATGCACTTCATGGGGGTAATTTTGTCATCTCCTCTGGAATTTCTTTTGATTATATAGCGTAGGTTCTAGATAAATGATCATTTGGCTAATTGGTTGAATGGCTAAGGGGGGTGTTACCTTTTCAAACAGGGCCAGCTGGTGCTGAAGAACTTTCTTATGCAAAATGATTTGAAATTTGAATGAAAAATTATTTAATTTAATGTTTAATTTGGTGGCCTATAAGTACAAGCTTAAGATCCATTCTTTTTACACCAGTAAGTGCTAATATATTTTCCTTTTCTCCATTATGGATGAAAAGAATATGCTGCAAAAGTTATATTCATTCTTTTCTACACTGACCACTGTGACCACTAACATTATGACCACTGACAGGTAAAGTCATTAACATTGACTATTTAATATAATCTATCTAATATGACTATAAATAATTTCATTTAGTGAAACCTAGTAGACAGCAAGTGAACAGTCAGATCTTGAAAGTGATGTGCTAAAAGCCGGCCAAAACAGCAGGTCTTATGGAGTGTTGTGATCATGGGCACCCAAGGCTTAGTGATGCATGTGGGGAGTGATGGCTAGTCTGTCTGGTCCAATCCTAGAGAAGAGCATTGGATTCACAGTTAAACTACATGGTCATGGGTTAAGCATGGCACATGTTAAGGCTTTGTTGATTAAACCACATTAACTATTCACCTCATCTGAACTCTAGTCTTGATTACAAATTGATTGTGGGATAAATGTGTCTTGCTGAAAGTATTATTATATTTGGAATATTTGTCCACCCGTCTGTCTTATCTTTATGTCAATGCTAAAATCTTTCTTTCCCTCTGAACAAGTCAGTCCTGCTTAAGGCTATAGCCACTATATTTGCAAACCAATCTCTCCTTTAACCTCTGCTCAATACGTCCATACCACATCTGCTTTCACTTACTATCCTCTTACCAACAGCTCTGCATAATTCAGCCCAGCTTCGACACAAAAACTGTCGAAAGTGTGTATTTTGTAACTTTTTTTATATTAGATTTTTGTATTGCTGTCCAACAGCAAGTGTGTGTGACCTGGGATGTCATGTGACCTGGAAGTGTCATGTTCCTGTGCTGTGCAGAAAACTCACAACAGAGCCTGGTGCCAAAACACAACCTGAAGGAGAGGTCTATAAGGAGTCCATGTCCTACTTTATAAATTTCACTTAATTTAAAATGTTTTTGTCTGAGGTCCACTTAATATATTTCTGTGGTTTTAGGTACTATAAATAGTTGACATTTTTACATTCCCATTGTACAACCCAGACTTTTTACTTAAAGGCACATCCTCTGTTCTAGTTGACTAACCTGTGTTAGTGCCCATTCATTTGATGTGAGTGACCAAGCTAAACTGCTGTAGTTGAATTGGCCTGTATATTTAAATATGTTGTACAATGAAAAATGAGCATAATATTTTCCATATTTAGACTGTGTAAACTGAAGACGTGTGTACTGTGAAACAGTCAGTGTTTACATACCTAACCATTATTTATAAAAAGTGAGGGAGATTACATTTTCCATTATACTTGCCCTTTAAAGTCCATGTGCATCTTTAAGACCTTAGCGGTGTTTTGAGTTATGCACTACAGCTCTGTGCATCACTGTGTTATTGGACATTTGGCTTTGACTTCTTTATGGTGGCTGTTTTCATATGCTCAGTGCATGCATGTCAGCTTTACAGAGCTATTTGCAGTCAGTAGCTTGGCGATGGTGCTGTGATATTTACAGTAATGTGTAAAAGTCATGAGAATTTCTAAACCTTGATGATCAGCTACACAGTCCTTCATTAAACCAAACCAGCTGCTCCAAGTCACTATTATTGCTTAATCGCCTGATTCAAATGAATGGGGATTGAAAAGGATGCATTTTCATCAGCTGGCTTCTAACAATATCAATTGTTATAAATAACAGAAATATAAATACAGCAGAATATGGAGGGAAGCCAATGAACAAAAAGAAAGCCAGTTGTTTGTATTAAGGGCAGTGGTGGCGTAGTTAGGATTTTGCCCCTGGGATCAGAAGGTCGCAGGTTCCAGTCCCAACCCGGGCAACACTGAGGTACTCTTGAGCAAAGTACTGTCCCCCTTCATTGCTCCCCGGGCGCCTCTGTTGATGGCAGCCCAATTCAGAGAATAAATTTCCCACGTTTATTTTATTGTATAATATAATTTATTAT
>JBBIGC010086149.1:0-10256 GCA_037576955.1 Lepidarchus adonis
CTAGTAAATGTATCTTGATTTAAGATTTTTTAGATATTTGGATTGAAAACAGGACAAAACTGCTAAGTTAGAAAATCTTTTTTTGCAGTGTAGTTATAATGGCTCATCCTTATGCTCAGCAATTTTCCTTCTTCCAGAAACAACTACAGAATATAGCCCAACAGGTGCAATTGTAATGAAATATATATATAATCAATATAAGTAATTTCATGGACAGTTGTGGCCTAGTGGTTAGCTCCTTGGAAGGTCATAGGTTTAAGTCCCAGCTTGGGCACCGTTGAGATGCCCACTCACTGTAGGGCTCCCCAGGTGCTTTTCATAGATTCCGTGTGAGGTGTTAAATGCTGAAGTCACATTTTGCTGTGCACGGTGTGTGATGGTGTACACAGTTACATAATATGTCAATTTCACCTATAAGTGGGCATAAGGTTGTGGATGATTGGTGTAAGGGTAAGTGGGATGTCCAAAACGGTAACTTTTCCCTTTTGGACAATCATTCATAATAAAAAGCTTCACACTATACAAAAAATAACTGCTGTGTTTAAAAAAACTGACATTAGATGATATATTAAAAAATTAAAATTAAAATAAAAATTAAAATTGAAAAAATTAAATTAAATAAAAGTAAATAAAATAATAATAATAAATCTGCAAAATCATAAAATAATAATATTAATAATAAAAGTTATATTTATATAGTGCCTTTCACAATCCCAAGATCGCTTTACAAAGAAAACACACTCATGGTATAAAAGAAAAAAAATGAATGAATAAAGGAAAATGCCATCCATTAAACAGAAAGGCCTTTAGACCCCATTTATAGGAAGACAGGCAGCAGCAGTCACAGAGAGATTGTGGATATCATCTGCATAACAGTGGAAGTTGAGACCGTGGCTATGTATAATCTGGCCAAGGGGCAGGATGTACAGGAGAAAGAGTAGGGGACCAAGGAGTGATCCCTGGGGGACCCCAGACATAACCATCTTGAATACATTTATGGATCTGTAAAATATGACTTTTCTGTCACTGAAATGTCTAACATTCACCCTATATCGACTGTTATTATCGACTTTAGTGTTTAGTGGGTGTTTCATTCCATTTCATTATGGTTTTCATGTTCACATTTGATGAAACGTTTGAAGCTTTTGCAGCTACATCTCCTGCAGTAATAAACAAACTGCACATATCCTCTGCTGTCTCAAGGCTGCAGAAATTGAGTACCATGCCCCCACAGTTTATTGTGTCTGACCTTGCCACCGGTGAACTGACAGTGCTGCACAGAATCATATGTTCTGAAGTGCTAACACAAGTCATTATAATATTATACAACAGTTTGTTCTCACTGCACAATCTGGAAGAAGCATTCTACCTGTTTTTAATGTATAATTCAGTTGAGCACCAGTTGTTAAGTACTGATAGAAATTATAAATAGAAACAAAGATTTTCTACTGTAGTATCTACTACCTTTCTACAAAAACAGATTATAAGTACATTAGATAAGGCTTTCGGGAGTTTACACTGCAGACTGTCTGGTCAGATTCTGAAAAAATTTGTGGCAGCAAATATTTTATATATATATATGTGTTCAGACCCATTTCTATCAGCCGTCATGAAGATTTAGAGCAACAGGAACTCTTCTTTGGGACTAGACCATACAGGCTAGTCTTCACTCCATGCATGCATCAGTGAGCCTTGGGTGCCCATGACCCTGTCACAGGTTCAATAACTGCTTCCTTTGACCATATTTACCTCCAACTGCAAACTGGGAAAACCCCACAGGACCTGCTGTTTTGTAGATGCACTGACTCAGTTGTTTAGTCATTACAATTAGGCCTTTGTAAGAGATCAGATTCTGCTTCCAGCAAATCAACATCTAATATCAACAGCACAACTAACCCAAGAACTGCTACTACTATTCTTACATCTTTTTCTACTACTACTATTACTACTACTATTACTATTATGCTATAACTATTACTAACCCAAGAACTGACTGTTCATTTGCTACATAATATATTCCAGCCCTTTGATATGTGCTACTGTTACAAGATAAGATAATCAGGCATTTACTTTATCTGTAGGGAGTGTGACAACAACAACCAACAACAACAACAACTACTATTAGTATTACTTTTATTACTACTAATATTACTATTATACTATTACTACTACTATTACTATTATACTATTAATACTACTATTACTATTATACTATTACTACTACTATTAGTATTATACTATTACTACTACTATTACTATTATACTATTACTACTACTATTAGTTTTACTACTATCAATACTACTATTACTATTATACTATTACTACTACTATTAGTATTATACTATTACTACTACTATTATACTATTACTACTACTATTAGTATTACTACTATTAATACTACTATTACTATTATCACTACTATTAGTATTACTACTATTACTAATACTATTATTATTACTACTATTACTAGTATTTTTATTACTACTTTTACTATTACTAATAGTACTATTATACTGTTACTACTACTATTCTTACTACTTTTACTATTACTACTATTACTACTACTATTACTATTATGCTATAACTACTACTACTAATATTACTACTTTTACTATTACTACTATTACTACTACTACTACTATTATGCTAATACTACCACTATTATTACTACTTTTACTATTACTACTATTATTACTACTATTACTATTACTATAACTTCTACTATTACTATTACTATTACTACTACTATTACTATTATACTATTGCCACTACTATTACTATAGCTACTATTACTACTACTATTACTATTATACTATTACTAAAACTACGATTAATACTACTATTACTGTTACAACTATTATTATTACCACTACTATTACACTATTACTACTACTATTAGTATTACTATTACTACTATTACTATTATTACTACTACTACTATTACTACTATTACTATCACTATTGCTAGTACTACTACTATTATTATTACTGGTACTACTACTACTACTATTACTATTACTAATACTAGTACTAGTCCTACTGCTACTACTACTATTACAATTACTGCTATTACTACCATTATTACTTTTACTACTAATATTAGTATTACTAATACTACTACTACCATTACTACTACTACTACTACTACTACTATTATTACTACTATTTCTACTACTACAATTATTATTATTATTATTATTATTATTATTATTATTATTATATAAGACAAAGAAGAACAATTTATAAATCAGCAATAATTAACTGATAAAAAATAAACATAAGATAAAGATAAGTGGTTAAAGCCATGGCTGTTAACAGATTGCACTCAAAGGTCTTTAAGTCTCTTACACTGTGCCATGTGCTGCATCTCTAAAATCAGGTCATGGGATGACATCATCACAATGAGATCATGTGGATGATGCAATGTTACGCTGCAACAGTATACTGTACCCTCTGATGATTCACAGATTCAAAAATCAGTCCACATTCTCCTACAGCACAGGTAGTAAAGTATATATACACACTATACACACAGAACATTAAAACCACTGACCGCTAGAGTGAATGGCATTATCCTGTTATCTCATTACAGTGGCACCTGTCATGGGGTGGGATATATGTATTAGGTAGTAAGTGCAGTCAGTTCTTAAAATTTATTTTGGGGAAAGCAGGAAAAAATGGGCAATCATAAAGATCTGGGCCATTTTGAAAGAGTTTGAGCTTCTACAAAACGTGTTCCAAGTAAGGACAACTTTTGATCACATAAAATGATTGACTTTTCAGAACGCTGCTCTTATTACAGAGCCATTTAGGGATACACTCCATTTAGCACACAAATAAAACGAGGAAGCTTTAAAAGAATCACACTTTTGAAATATGGATTGATATAACTTAATAATACAACGGTATTACAGCTTCATTGTCGTTTTGTGCTCGAATGCGGTCGCATGCAGTAGGAACAAAAGAGTGTGGATGTTGATTCTTCGACTGGAGGGCGAATCTGAAGTCAGTTTGTTGATGGTCGCATATAGATGATGACGAAATCGCCTGAGCAGCGCTGAAGCCCCGCCCACCGCCGCTGATCATGTGCAGCTAGAGCCCGCGGCGTCAGACCGGCGCGCGCGCGAGCGAAACAGAGGCATGTCGGGAGTGAAGGTTGTGGGAAGGAAAACGGACTTTTCTGCTAAAGCTGCGTGTTTACTTTTCCACACGGAAATAACGTATTTTTTCCTGAGAAGAAGTAGGCTCGATCCTTTTTCAGACTAAACGGAGGGGGAGAACTCTTCTGTGCCTCTCACAGGAACTTTATCGGACTGAGGGAGAGTGAAACCGGCGAAAACAACACGGTATGTTTTCAGATTCAGCAGCTTTTATCCTCAGTGGTGCTCTCAGTAGTTGTTGCTTTTTCTGTTTAGTTTAGACTGCGTTTGTTTGTTAAAAGTTCTCCTGCGCCATGTACCGCAGGGAGGGATTCCTCGGCGATGTTCAGCCCCTCGGTCTGACTGACTTGTGTCCCTTTCCTCCACGTAGCACCAGCTTTGTTATGTGACTCTGTGCTTTCAGGTGTAAGTGAGTCCAAGCAGCTTTCCTTCTCCTTCTCTATTCCATGATGCAGACAAGTTCAGTTTTGTGACTGATGAGTCACATCCACTCGGAGCAGCACTTCCCCCTACATGTGGGAAAGATCCTCTCACTGCAGAACTGACACCTCATCCTAAAGGCTTTTATATCACCACCAAAACATGGCTAAATAAAGACTTATTCATAGAAAAGGGATCCAACAGTTTTCTCCTGATATCTCCCCAATGTGGATGTTTTCTCACAGCTTCTCTGCTCTGATTCACTACAGCTTTACATAAATTCAACTTTATTGTCATTGCACATGTCACAGGTACAAGGCAAGAAGTGCAGCTTGCATCCATCCAGAAGTGATTTAGCCATAACAGATATATTTTGGCAAAAATATAATATGTAGTATATAATAAAAATTACGAAATGATCTACTATAGATATGGTTACGGTATATTACAATGTACACGGTGTGAAGGTATGTTGAGTATATGCTATAGCTATAGGTATATACAGGCTGTAATGTATATATTGAGATATGAGATTATACATAAGTAAATACAAAGCTGTACAGAATATGAACTATAAAGCAGAGATATGGAATATGACTATTATAATGTATCATGGCTGCTTTATTGTCATTGTATTTATTTATATATTTATATGTGACATCAAGTACAGTACCCTGCAGTGTATAATCCATGACATTACATCAGTATCTGTCAATTTTTGAAGCTGATCTGCTGGAAAATGGATGCACATAAGGATCTGTGCCACTTTGACAACAGCATTATTGTGATAACTAGACAACTGAGTCAGTGTGTTTCCAAAATCACAGGTTTTTGGGATGTTCCTGGTCCGCAAACTGGTCCAGGGAAGGACAACTGGTGAACCAGGAACACCCAAGGCTAATTAACGTGTGGGGATTGAAGGCTAGCCTATCATATAGATGAACTACGTAATTTAGCATAAAAATGTAATGTATGACAGAAAGGTGGCACGGTCGGAGCTGTATTGGTGGCATACGCAATATAAGACAGGTGGTTCTAATGTTGTGGCTGATCTGTGTATGTGTGTTTAGTATCCTTTTCTAAGATTAGGATTTATTTTTTGAATCATCCTAGACAGTTTGTACAATTGCACTATATTTATTTCTTTATGATTCATCCGTAGATTCATTATGATCATCACTAAACAACAAAATCAGATCAAAATTGTTCATATCTGATCCGATTGGTACATCTGCTTTAAAAAGTTAGCTGACAGTGTGCTCTCACAAACCAAAAAACGTTAATTTTATCCAGTTTTCAATCATTTTGTGTGGCTCTCATAAGCCTGGTTAACATTCATCAGAACATGAAGCATCAGATATTATGTTGTTCTCAGTAAAATGTAATGTCACACTTGTTTTGATGTGATATGCATGAATATTGACTTGGAGTACGTTGTTGTGTTTAATATTCATTTTCTGATCTGTATTTTACATCGTCTTTCACAGGTCACTCTGCTCTAGATCGAGCCTGACAGATGGAGAGAGCGTTACCGTGTTTTATTCTCAAGTGAGAAGTAAACGAGCAGGTTGAATATAACGATGCGTATGATGATTGTAATTCATTCAAGTCCACGTCATCACTAAACTTGAATAAATGTACTGTTCTAAGGAATTCAACCTCAGATTCATGCAATGGTTACAGGCTTGTATTGCCCCAGGGCAATTCCAGAAATTGTGCTGCAACAGGTTTTACCTTGCACAATTTCATGCGGAATAAAAAGGCAGGATGTGGCTTCACTTGAATTTGGGCGTTTTTTCCTCAGGGCTCCCTGGCAAACAGCATTGTGCATTATCAGAATCAGAATCAGAAAACTTTATTAATCCCAGGGGGAAATTGTTTGTGTTGACTGCCACAGCTCACAAAGACACTCAGAGACACAGAACAGTAGAATACAATATAAAATATAAATAATATAATATAAATAATATAATATAAATATAAAAATAGTCTAGTAGAATAAAAATAAAATCTAAAATCTAATAGAAGAAATAAAATCTAATAGTACATTGTACTATTAAGTTTGATTTTGTAATGTGAAAAAAGTAGTTTGTCCACAAAGAATATAAGAATATTGCACATGGAAAAATATTGCACATAGAAAATATTGCACATGAAGAATATTGCAAATGGAAAAATAAAAAAATGAATATGAATTGCTCATATTTATTCTCTGAGAATGCAAAAAGTCTATTATCCAAATTCACACAGTCAGTCTGATCACTGACTTGAGAAGAGAGGATTTGTCTTTTCTGGCAGCTGAGGGCAGTAGTTTGGAACAAAACAAATGACTTGGTTCTGCGCCTATGAAAATAAAATGAAGGGATTATTATTGCCTGATACCATAAGTGAGTGAACCGTGATTTTACGCCTGTTGCTAAATTACTGTGTGCCAAAATTCCCTGTCAAAAAAGTATTTTATCTCTCAAGAGGTTAAGAAGTATAGGTGTTGTTATCCTTGAGTGAGTGAAACTATACTCATCATATTAATGTAGACGATAAGATTATGTAAAAAACACTTGGCTGTGCCCCTAAATGTGAATTCTCAAGTGTTTTGTCCTTTATCTGCAGGCAGACTCCAGCCACGCTGTCAAGAAGAGAAATGATGATGCTCTAAGAGCAGCAAAATGTGAGTATGCAGGATAATATCATGTATATGATAAGGATATTAGACAAAATAGCTTTGCTGTAACTAATGCAAATATGTTTTGTTCATTATAATACACATACATATTCTGCTTTATAGAGGTTAACTAATAAGAAAGTGTTCACTAAATGGATTCCCAATTCCTGCAGCCATTTATTAAGACTTTCAGGCAGTGTACCACGCATTACTCTTTTTCTAATTTTAATTTTGAAATTTTAAGTTCTCTTAGGGTTTAAATAGCATTGTGGTTTTATTTGATTTTCTGTGTGATTCTAACTGTATAGTTTTATCAAGCACAGATACAAGACATGCATTAATTTTAATTTTACATTACTTTGCCGTACCTTGGCATGGGACTCTTGCACAAGTCATGTTACTGGTGTAGTAGTGGTGCATCATTCCTGGACAATGAAATGAACTTTTAATCTTTTCTGTGCAGAAAGTGGGCGTTATCCATTATGTTGTCCGTTTCAGTGAGTGGTTTAAGCCAATCAAGGCTTATTTGATGAGTTATGAGTATTTGTTGGTTGCAGGTACCATGGCCTAGGACTGTTTTTGTTACATTTGCACTGTAGATATGGCCAAAATATAATATCTTTATATACACTGCTCAAAATATTAAGCGAACACAAAAATAGGACATCGTAGTTCTGAATGAATTAAATATTTTAATAAATACTTTGTTCTTTACATAGTTGAATGTGCTGGCAACAAAATCACACAAAACTATCAAGGTAAATCAAATTTATCATCCCATGAAGGTCTGGATTTGGAGTCGTACTCAAAATTAAAGTGGGAAAACACACCACAGGCTGATCTAACTTGATGTAATGTCTTTAAAACAAGTACAAACGAGGCTCAGTAGTGTGTGTGGCCTCCATGAGCCTGTATGACCTCCCTACAACGTCTGGGCATGCTCCTGATGGTCTCCTGAGGGACCTCCTTCCAGACCTGGACTAAAGCATCCTGGACAGTCTGTGGTTCAACGTGGCATTGGTGGATGGAGCGAGACATGATGTCCCAGATGTGCTCAACTGGATTCAGATCTGGGTAATGGGCAGGAACTGCTGACACACTCCAGCCACATGAGGTCTAACATGATCTTGCATTAGGAGGAACTCAGGGCCAACCACACCAGCATATGTTCTCACAAGGGGTCTGAGGATCTTATCTCGGTACCTAATGGTAGTCAGGCTTCCTCTGGCGAGCACGTGGAGTTGTGTGGCCTCCCAAAGAAATGCCATCCTACACCATTACTGACCCACTGCCAAACCAGTCATGCTGGAGGATGTTGCAGGCAGCAGAACGTTCTCCACTGTGTCTCCAGACTCTGTCACGTTTGTCACATGTGCTCAGCGTGAACCTGCTTTCATCTGTGAAGAACACACGGCGCCAGTGGTGAATTTGCCAATCTTGGTGTCTCTGGCAAATGCCAAACGTTCCTCACGGTGTTGGGCTGTAAGCACAACCCCCACCTGTGGACGTCGGGCCCTCATACCACCTCATGGAGTCTGTTTCTGACTGATTGAGCAGACACATGCACATTTGTGGCCACTGGAGGTCATTTTGCAGGACTCTAGCAGTGCTCCTCCTGTTCCTCCTTGTACAAAGGTGGAGGTAGCGGTCCTGCTGCTGGGTCGTTGTCCTTCTATGGCCCCCTTCACGTCTCCTGCTGTACTGGCCTGTCTCCTGGTAGCGCCTCCATGCTCTGGACACTACGCTGACATGCACAGCAAACCTTCTTGCTACAGCTCGGATGTGCCATCCTGGAAGTGCTCTGTGGTCACCACCTGCAGAACCTCCTTGATTGTCAATCAGTGTTGCTTCCTAAGTGGACAGTTTGATTGACTTGGTGTTACATTGTGTTGTATAAGTGTTCCCTTTATTTTTTTGAGCATATATGTGTGACAATTAAAATGATCAACGTCTTTATTCCTAATATTGACTCATTCGTATGTTCCTTTGCATGTATTGAGTGCTTTAAATGAATAGGTCTGAATTGGGGATCAGTATTTGTTGGACACATAAACCCTGTTTATTTCTTCTCAGAGTATTGTTCACTTCTTATAGGCTTTTAAAGAAGGCTTATATTTTAATGGACCTTTTCATAGAGCCCAGAGAACCGACTGCTAGAGGACTTATCATGTGTCTGCAGCAGTAAACAGCTCTCAGAAGCACATGGTTGTAATAGAGAGGTAATGTGTTTCATCTGTGCATCTGGAACACGGAGCACAGTTTGACTTTGCAGTAGGGTTTTAGCTAACGGGCCTGAAGACGGTTTAGGCTACAGCAGTAAGGATTAATGGACCGTTTGAGCTCTGCAGCTTCAGGAATGACTAAAGGAGGTGTGTGGACACCAGTGCATTATCCCATAACCCTCCCACCCCCACCTCCGCCCCCTGCAGAGGCAGTGACTGAGTCACTCCTGCAGTCATTTAACAGATGCTCTCTCCTCTCTCCAGGTTTCTCTGCGTGATGCTGCCGCTTCTTTTGAATTTTTTCATTGGTTTACAAGGTGAGTATTTGGCCAATCCATCATCTTTATTGGTAATACAAACATTTTCTCCTGTTTGCAATGGAAAGATCACACTACTTTCTAGCGATGTGTTGCAATCATACAACATTCTGCAAACTCCCTCCCTTCCCTCTGCCATTCTTAGAGACTCATCCCAGTTTGGATAGACAACAAAAACCTGAAACTACCATTTTTTGCACTAGCTACTTAATGCCAGCAAGTGTCTCTCACTCTCCCTGTATAATACACTCTCCTCTTGCCTGAGTTTTTGTTAACTTGTGAGTAACCGTACTTTCTTTGAAAAATATTGATTTAAATACCAGATCTGTTTGCCATTAAATTAAACGCTGCTGAAGGGAACTCGTTAAAGAAAAGGAAATTTATGTGAGGCTTCTCAGGTTGCCAGAAGTATTCGCGGACTTGAGAAGTGAAATCAACTTGGTTTAATAACCATAAAGACATTTACCATGAAAT
>JBBIGC010086188.1:0-10253 GCA_037576955.1 Lepidarchus adonis
AGTAGCCTTTACTATTCACTAAGCTCAATATTTAATCTCTAAAAAAGACCATGGAACCTTCCAGAAAACAAATGAACGAATCAGTGCATCAGCAGCATCTCTGATGATTATGCGATTGATGGAACACCATAAGCTAAGTATCGTTCACATATACTATTTACAAATTATACATTAACATCATCATTGTCAACACCAGAAGTAATTTTTTATTATAAATATATATATTATTAGCAGCACATAAGTTGCCAGAACACAAACCTATTACACAAGTGCGTTTTGTGCTTTGTTGCGTGTGCAATGTACAGGCGATGAGAATCACATTTTTATGAGTGCAACGAAGCAGAATGTCTCAGGGGAAGGCCTTGGGGGCGGGAGGGTGGAGCATGCTGGGAACAGTGGTCAGGGCTGCACTGGTCTGGGCCGGGACTGCCTTCAGTAACCTCTCTGTTCCACTGAACTGGGCACTCGAAGTGCACACAATGGAACACCTAGTGAAAGAAGAAATGAAAGAAGAAACAAAGTGGCCATTTCCATTACTGCATTTAAACCAAGGCCCTGTAGCCAACACACACATTACCTAGCCCTACCTGAGTGAACACAGGTGTGTTTGAGCAGGTAAAAATACTGTAAAGGTCTACTTTACAATACTGACTGTAGCTCAGCTTATTTTAACGAATAATCACATTTCATTTGCTGCAGTTAACATATATAAAATCCAACTGACATGATCTATTTTACATAAAAAAAAGTAAAAAGTGCACTGAAAATAAAGGTTTTTTTCCTGGTGGACACTGTGTACATTAGAAAACGTGTAATTTCACCAATGCTTTGCTAAATGTTGTTAATGATGTACAATTATTAACTGTATCCAATCAGTTCCAATAAAGTTTACTGTATACTTACAAGCTGTTCTAACAAAACGGGCATGTCTCAAACCTTTTCACTCCTAAATGAAACAGTGTGGGCTTTTCTACTGTTAAAAAGAGTGGCCCTTACCTCATTGGCTGTGTTATGTGTCCCCACAATGCGAATGAATGAAGCAGGCTGTCGTTCAAACTTTAAGGTTTGCCATGACCTGAACAGATACGAGACAAAAGCAGTAGTTAGCAAAGCAGAGCAAGAAATGACGGACATCATGTTAACAATATAGCAAATGACCAGAAAGTATTAATGCAGTAGTGGAATGTAAAAAATGCTTTTTTGGAGTTATGTTCAAAAGTCTGAGAAAGCAGCTTTTCTTGAACATGGTTATTATTATTATAACAGCACAAAAATCAATGAAGTTGAATCACATTAAGTAAAATAATCCCACATTGACAATATGTTGCTCATTTCAGTGAAGCTCTATATACAGGCATTCTTGTGCAAAAGCAGAAACTACCTTTGTGTTGAAGTGATAGTTGTTAAAGAAATGACACCTCACCTGCAGGCTACTCTAGTCCGATCTACCACTCGGACCCACTGCTGCTGGTCAGTTGAAAGCTCCACATAGTAACTATAACTTCGTTCATCACAGTCCCACAGCAACAGCCTACACACAGACAGAAATACACACACTGTCAATACATAGCACCGCCCACTTGACTCATTTGTTCAATGTGCACTATAAAAACACAAACCATACATTGTCATTGTGTAAATAACACTTTGCCAAGTTTAAGACTTAAATTAATAAACAAAAAGGTCACCAGTATAACATAATTTTACCAAATATTGCTGTATTTTCCGTAGTTCAGCTTCAATTAGATTTGAATCCAAACTGAAAGTGTTTTCAGTCTGATTCAGTGTCGTTTTAGCTGCACCTTGCCCAGTTTTGACTCCAAAATTCAGAATATTATTGCTCATTTAATGAGGATTCTCCCTTATGAGAAGAAACCTACCTTGTGAGATGAACATGACTTTTTAAAAAACGAACTTGCGTTTATGAAATTTCTGCTGTGCTATATGCTGCTGTCAATACTTAATGAACAATTTAAAGTCTCAACCAGTTTTATCATTGGGTAAGTTCATTTCAGACTGATTTGATCAAGCATAGTTTTGTTCTATGTAAATATTCAGCTGAAGGTACTTGGAATGTGTTCTGTATACATTTTCACAATAATTACATTAAGCAGAAACAGCGTTTCTGCTGCAATTACTGATGTCAACAAAAATATTAGTCCCAGCTTAATAAAGTAACCGTACCGCACGGAACTGATCATGTAAGGCTGAGCAAGTTGGATGACGATGGCCCCAGATCCTAGCTGGTGGCAGGTGTAGCCGGAGTCCCAGTCGTAGTGGCTCGTGTCTCCGTTCAGCAGCGCATTTCGACAGCGACTCACCCCTTCCACTACACTTGCACAAGCCTGCACTGTCGCAACATTCTCGCTGGGAACTGGTAGAAAAAGGCAGAGTGACGTAAAGTTAATTTTTGCTCATTATGCAACAATGGTGATGTATTTTCTAACAATATAGCGAGCCATAAGCAAATAACAGGAATGATTTGTGAAAAATATCTGAATTTCTTAAATAAAAGTCTAAGGGCACCCCTTGGTTTAGTAATTGAAAAAATGTTAACACAGTCTCTCTAGGACATGGGAAAAATATTTTCAGCAAACATTGATGCATTAGTTACTTTTTATGCCATAAATTCAACAAAAATAAAATCATTGACACTGCAAAAGTTTGAGCACCCTACATAATCAGTACTTAGAAACACATCCTCTGGTGCTTTTTGTAGAAGCTAAAAAACTTTCAGTTCCTTCCAAAAGGTTCTAGTTCTGTAATGTTCTTTGGTCGTCTTGCTCACAGCTCTTTTAACATCTACCCACAAATTTTAAGTGATGTTTAAATCAGGAACTGTGATGGTCATTCCAAACCTTCAGCTTGTGTCTTGAGGTCCATGGTGGATTTCGAGGTTTAGGATCATTGTCCTGTTGTAGAAGCTCCTCCTCTTTTCAGCTTCAGCTTTTTTACAGATGGTGTGATGTTTGCTTCCAGAATTTGCTGCTATTTAGTGGAATCCATTCTTCCCTCCACTCGTGCAGTGTTTCCTGTGTCACTGGCTGCAGCACAAGCCTGATAGATCCACCTCCATGATTAATGGTTGGTAAAGTGTTCTTTTCATGAAATGCTGCTACTTTTTTCTCCAAACATGTCTGATTGTGGCCAAAGATTCGATTTTAATTTCATCTGTCCACAGCACTTGTTTCCAAAATGCATTAGACTTCTGTAGATGTTCTGTTGCATACTTCTGACATTGGATTTTATGATGGACATACAGGTAAGGTTTTCTTCTGCTGACTCTTCCATGAAGGACAGTGGAACAGTGCACCACCACTCCTGAGTCTGATAAATCTTCCTGCAGGTTTTTTGCAATCAAATGGGGATTTTGATTTGTCTTTCTGACCAGCATATGTGCAGTTCTCTCAGAGTTTTCTTGGTCTTCCACATATCATCTTGACCTCCACAGTTCCTCTGAACTTCCATCTCATTACATTTCTTACTGTGGAAACTGCAAATCTTCTTGTAGCTTCTCCTGCATTGTGTTCATCAATAACTTTCATTTTCAGACTATTACACAGCTGCCTAGAAGAACCCATGGTTGTTGAGTGTCCACAAGTGTGTGCACAAGGTTTGAAGAGTCAGAGTATTTGTAAAGCTTTGAAATTGGCACCAACTGACATTTACTAATGACAACTGTTGCCATGCATCAGATCTAATGAGAAACTTTTGCACAGTGGCATAATGTTTTTATTTTTGTTTAATTTATGGCATAAAAAGTAACTATGCATAAATTGTGCTGAAAATATTGTGTATTTTTCCATGTCATAAAGACTGTGTAAACATTATATATATATATATGGCTGCCTTTATGACTTTTACCTATGCAATATTCTTAAGTTCACTTTTATAGAAAACAGCATGTCATATAGAGGTTAATTATTGATCTAAGCTCCCAATAGGCTTCATGTAAAATGCATGGCAACATCACTCACACATATATTTGATAAATCATTGCAAACAATCATTAGGTTTGGCAGCTGGACATATTTGCTATAAAACAGGCAGTAGGCTCCACAGCTAAAACATTTTGAAAAATTTTGTATGTACTTTTTACATTTGTCAGTACTGTTAGCTGCATAAGCCTTGATGTTACCAAAAAAAAAAGATTAAAATGTATAGAAAAGCATATAACAAACATGTGATTTCAGATTCTGTAAAATTGTGTAAATCAGATTTTTGTCGACCAATTACTCTATAAAGCTTGGTTTGAAACAACAAGAAAGTGTAACCACAGTACCCAGGAGGCCATTTTCCAGGACGAAAGGATGATGTGTATACATGCACTCCAGAGCCACTAAATGAAAGACTTTATTGACAGTATTGTGTGTCCCAACAACACGGATGTACCTGCATTGCACAAAACACAATCAGCTACGATATCTAGATCCAAAACATAAAGTAATTCTTCATTCAATCTTTATTTAAGGGGTATTATATGAGAAGGATTATGTCAAATAACACTAACCTGCAAACACGAGATTGGAAATAAAGATTTTGCCAAGAGCGACACAGGAACTTAGAATGATCCACCACACGCACCCAGTCCAGCTCATCCATGGAGACCTCTATGTAGTAGGAGTATGATCTGAAGAGTCAAAAGAGGTTTCACTTGAAAGTTAAAGTTATAGATAATTTGGTGGGATAGAACTAAATGTCAAGAGAACAAATAATCAAATAAAGTGTGTGCTATTATGGTGAAGCGCTGTTATTAAATACCAAAATCTATTTGAATTCCAATTACACACCCTTACACATGTACACTAACCTGCTAAATGTGAACGAGTGAATATAGCAATACATATAGCCAAAATAGGAAAGCATATTAATAGTGGAAATTTCAAAGAACTGGTAATATATTAAAAACATTAAATTGTCTAAGGTGTGCTTAACAGAAAACACACCTGCCAAACATGAAAAACAATGTTTTTAAAAAATAGAAGGGCAAAAAAAAAGCAAATTATGAAAATAAACAAAATTTGCGTTTTGAACATGTATAGCAACTGTTCATGACTGGGATGAAAAGTTGTATTTTTACCATTTTACTAAATGTTAATAATTACGATTGAAGAATTTCTCCTTTAACATAGTAAGACCTTTGAAGAAACAACTAAAATGTGTATTTATGATGCTCCTCTCTATTACGTCACCTGTTTAACAGTCACACGTGGTTATAGATGAAGCTCTTGGAAGATCACCTGCTGTCTTTATTGCAGTTCTATACATGAGAAGTGCTCTGACTATTTTACCTGCTGTCTTTGTCCCACAGGAGCATGCGTATGTGGTTGATGATGGACGGCTGACCCAGACGGATCTGGATGCCAGCCGCCCGGCCCTCCTCCTCTATGGGGTGTCGAGAGAAACCATGGTCCAAGTCGTAGTTCTGAGTATCTCCATCCAGCAGAGCAGACTTCAACTCCCCTTTCACCACCACTGCTCCATGCTTCATAGTGGCTATGTTCTCCTCTGGGACTAAATAACAAAACCACTATAAGCTTACAGTTCTGAATAAGCTGTAATTCAAAATGGACTCCTCATGTTGATCAGTGTATTGAAAGCTCAGTGCTGCTTTGATACAGCTTTCAATAGTTTACTCTTTATTTTTGTAATCTAATGCAAGTCATTCTGTACTTTTAATTAGCAATCTATGGTTCGTGTGTTTTTTCTGCAATAAAAAGGCACCAAGTCTTATTCTTCATAGAATAAAAGTCCTTACATTACTTTTTTTCAAATGACCTGAACACACTTTCAGAACAAACAGGTTAGTCCTTAACCCAAGTCAAAATGTAAATAAATTATATGTATATTATATAATTTATACAGAACAATGTCAGAGATTCGGGACAGGTTTTTATGGTTCTACTGCTACTATGTAACAAGCTTACAGCAGATAGTAAAGTGGCTCTTATAAATGCATACTAATGTGTGAAAAGCTGTTATGCTGGTGAGCCAACTGGTGCTCAATATTGGCCTGGCTGTTATGAAACCAGGTATCCAGATATTGGTTTCAGTTTTCTTTTTGCCTCGCTTTGAGAATTGACCATTTTTACTTATTGTATGTAAATCTCAATGGAAAACATGCCATAATCTCATAAGAGGTCCATGCCTAATCATTCTGGTGTTGAACTGATTTATCTTTGTGCTTTGTTCCAACAACTGACATAAAGAAACTTAACAGGACGCATATAAATGCCATTTTTCTGTCTATTGCTATGAGGTCTAACATCAGATGCTGGCGTTTCCACATTGATTGTCATTACAAAAAACATTTTTTAAACTACAAAATAATGACCTTCATTTTTTTTATTCCAAAATACACATTTCTTTTTAGTAAACGTCTGAGCAGTAAGTGCTAGAATACAAAAAGATATGAAGTGCAAACTAACTGAGCATGCCGCGGTAATTGAGGTCCATGTCTCTGCTCTCCGAGCGGGTTTGTATGGCATCCAGCAGGTCATCGGGGGTGAGGAGGCCGGACGGACGGACCACGTTCAACATCTCAGACAGGCTCATGAGGGGCAGCCGTACGGCCGACATCACTTCATGTGTGACTGGGCCCTCGCCGTTGTGTCTGCACCAGCGGCAAAGCGCCTGAAATATCTCCCTCTCGCTTGCTGCAAACGAGTCCCTCCTCACTACTGTTAGGAGAGCAGTCTGGAACGAGGAGAGAGAGAAAATCAATCTGAAGTTCAGACACATTCCACAATGCACCATTTTCTTTTTAATGCCTCATGGTTACTTTTTTTATCTAAAACAAAAAAAAACACTCAAATATTATGTTAAAATAAAAGAGCGTTTTATACAACGAACTCATGCAACAAAACAAAAAGTGTCGGTAGATTTCCACTAAATAACAAATAGGCAGTTTTCTTATTCTCAACCAACAGCTTTTCTGTTCTCGGGAGAATGGTTGGACAATCTAGTCCAATTGTGATAAATTAAGTTGCAATATGGCTCAGTGTGCTTTTCTGGAGGACAATATCGTTAGTTAAATAAATTTTGCAGACTGAATTAGCCCTGAATAATTACATAAAGTGCAGCACAGTTGTAACAAAAATCATGTTAGTATTTTATGTGAAACTACTACCTATTGTTGTCCATTCAGATTTTCTGAATAGTAGATGACACACTGTATATGCCACATTGCCCAATGCTACTGGTTCACTAGATGCATACAGTATATAATGAACAATGTGGCCTGTTTGTGTTTTAAATCTTACTATGCAGTTAAGCTCGCCTGCTTTGTGAGCTCTACGTCATGTTATCATGAAAATAGATGCAGGAATCCATCCATTTGTTGTGAAAAAATGTATGGCAGGCTTTATAAACCTAAATATTTTTCTCGTGTGACATATATCCTCCTGTATGAGGAGATCCTTCTGTGGTGAGAAGTTTAATAGAGAACAATGGAGCTCATTGTGTCGGGTTGGTCTGGATGGCCTCCCATTCTGCTGAGCACCTAGCATGATGAAAGCCAGTGTTAGCTGATGCAATAGAAGGGAGTTAGCGCTCTATTCTATGTGTGTGGGTTGTTCAATGTGTTGGCAGCAATTCTGACAGATGTGGAAAGACCATTATTCCTCTAAATAATCAGTGAAGCCCTCACCTTGGAGAGAGCGAGAAAGCCATCGGTTTCCAGCACCTCCACAGCATGGCGGTCCATGTAGGCACAGCAGGCCTCAGCCAGGCCCCTCAGACAGTACAGGCTGGACACGTCAAATATCAAGCACACGTTTCGTGTGTTCAGTAGCGTGCGCAAGAAGTCACAGGTGGAAGCCTCTAGGGGCTGGAGGCCATAGCGATGAGCTAATCCTAAGAAGTCCAGCAGAGTTTCCTCTCGTGCTTCACTCAGACTGGCTCTGCCTGTGTAAAGGTATCGCAACAACATTGAAAAGGCCTCTGCTCGAGTCTCCTCCAAACGGACCTCAGCTTGGGGCTGAGACTCCCTCATCCCACCATACAGCAGAGCCCTGAGAAGGAAGTGACAGGAGAAGAGAACAAATTACAATTAATTAACGGTGGAGACAAGTTGAACACTTGTCTGTGCTGAAATAAAAAGAAAGTAAGATGTCTGTTGAACAGGATTTCTATTTTTATTTATGGTTTATTTATTTAAGGTCCCATTGAGATTCGAAACCTCATTTTTAAGGGAGTCCTGGCCAAGATAGGCAGCAAATAGTACAAAATAGTTAAGATACAAAACAAAAAACAGATAAAAGAAAAATAACATTTACAGACAAACTATGCAAAACATGAGCAAGTAATGGAATTGGCCTCAAAAACTTTCAGTCTGGTTTTAAATCCACTTAAAGATATCAGTTAGTCTATTTTCCAATTTTTCTGCACCATGTTCCATGTATAAGGTGCAGAGTGAACAAAGGCCCCTTTACCCGTTTCCGTTCTGGCGTATGGAACAGAAAGCAGTAAATACTCTTGTGAGCGAGAGAGGGGAGTATCAGTGTTTCTCTGTACAATTAGGGAGTTGATGTAGTTCGGTAGTCGTCCTAGAATTGCCATATATATAAAAAAAAATACATTTATGCAGCGAGGAGTAAACTCAGCGGGAATAAATCTTATCTAGACATTATCTCAATAATTCAGTCCTGAACTGTTGACGCATAGACTTTACAAAACAGTGCCATGGTCTCTGGCACCAATGCAAATATTGTTTAAGCTCTGTATGGACAAACATTAGGCTAGTGTATCACACTGGATAAACTAAACTGGTTTGAGACCTGGGTAACGTGCAAGCTAAGTGACCACCTTTGTGAAGTTCTGGAGTCTGGTAGAGCGCACAGACATTAGAGCGCACCATTGCCATGAAAGGGCACACGTTCTGCAACAAGGTTTATGTAGCTGGTATGTGCCACAGTAACACCCACACAAATGTCTGGACCCAAAGTTTCCTTGCAGAATACTATTACTGCCTCCATCAGCTTGTCTTCTTCTCCTTGTGCTCCAGGTCCAGGTTTTTCACATGAGGTTAAAGAAAATGTGATTCACCAAACCAGCTCACCCTCTTTCGTTACTCTATGGTCTAAATCTGATGCTCCCAAGGTCCTTTAGGGTGAGCACGGGTGTCTACAAAGCCCCATACCTATGCTGTGATGCACTGTGACACATTTCTGTCATAGCCAGGATGAACTTTAGCAAACTGGGCTATATTAACTCTTCTGTGGGATAGGACCAGACAGGCTAGACTTCGCTCCTCATGTACATCAATGACACTTAGGCTCCCATGACCTGATGTTGCAAGTTTGGACCACTTTTGGTCAGTGCTGCCCACTGCATACTGGCAATACCCACCAAGACCTACTGTCTCCTGCTACCAATTCCACTGACAGCTGCAGATGTCATAAGATAATGAATCTTTCTCACTTCGTTTCTCAGTGGATGTTATGGCTGACTGATGTAAGAGACACATGAAATAATGTGTTAACAGAACAGCTAAGCAGTGTGGTGAATTTGAGAGCGAACTGCATGACTTAGATACAACATGAACACTCTATGTGACAATTAAGACCATTACCTGAAGTATTGGCAGCGAGCTGCCAGAATCACCCTGTGCGCAGGGAATCGCTTCTCCTCCACCACAAAAGTGACATCGCTGTATTCCTCGCCTGGCACTAATGCGCCCAGCTGCTCAGAGAGGAGGTGCAGGTGGTCAATTTCAGCTGCTGAGCTAAGGGGCCGAAGAGGGTGGCTGTCACTCATCGCCACCACTAGGGATTGTGGTCACATCTGTTAAAATAACCAAATTATTATAAATCATTTCACAAATGACAACTGTGAATTCATCTAGAAAAATGCACTTTGCTATAACTACATTAGCACATTCTGGTTAATATGACCAAAATTCTTATGAATGAGATTATAGTCACAGTAAGCGGTTCCCTACATACAGTGTATCTTCTAATAATAGCTTGTCTTTTATTGACACCCGTTTCCAATAGAAGAGATGTTGCAACAAATTGAACAACCAACTCCACCCACCCCAACTTTCACGAGTACTCGCCTCCGAGCTTTCGCTTTCTACCCCCGTGTTTTAACAGAATTTATTCCCTAAAAGGTCTGAAACGGCTTAAACCTCTGATTTCTGAAGACATGAGTAACGTGTGTAATTACTCATTTCTCTCGTGATATCTGAGGATTATTGACGGATATTAATCGTCTCTGTTTAAACTTATCACTGCATTCGGTGCTAAACCACT
>JBBIGC010086217.1:0-10253 GCA_037576955.1 Lepidarchus adonis
AAACATTCAAAAAAGTTTTTGACTCTCATGCTATTTATCTCATTAAGCCTTCCACCTTGTCTCTCTCTTTCACCACAGTGTGCAATGTGTCCGCTGTATGCATTTCTCCATACATAGCTCACCAAACTTGGGTCCGTCTTAGCGCTGCAGCCTAGAATGCGCTAAGTCTGTAAGTCTACTGCTGTTGCTGCTCACAGCCATAGTTTTCTCATTATTAACTCATGCCCGATTGACTGGTAATGATACCGCTGAGGTTCTTATGAACAGCCGGCAACATCTATAAACGAGCAGCACAAATATAGCACATAGGAGTCCAGTATTATCTGTTACCTTTTCATTTTCACCCTGGTGGCTCTTTTAATGTAACCTACCAACTTTGAATGTGAATGCACTTCTTCTGAACCAGTCAATGCAAGACTCACTTGGAAGGGGAATTACACTTTGGGACTCGTGATTTTATTTTAGTTTCCTCAGAACAAGGTGGTTTCTGTTCCCTGTTCTCATTTTCAAGGTGCTGTAGCTTCACCCTGCTAACCCGTGCTCTTTTTCTAACGGTCTACAACTCCCAGCAAACAACACTCTCGCCACCCATTCTCCGCCTCACCCACCCGTTCTCTGCTCCACACACTACACAGACCATAATGCGCTGCTCCCCATGAAACACGCCACATCCCACAACATATCTTAAAGCATATAGTTGTTCAACGTCATTCTACTACTCTATATAATAGATTTTTTTTTTAATTGCCAGTGCCATAACCACAACTTTGAAGTGCAGACTTTAAGGTTTAATTCAAGGGGTTGAACAAAAAGATATGATCAATATGTAGGAATTGGACTTATTGTTATACAAACACTCCTCATTTCAGAGGCTCAAAAGTAATTGGACAAAGAAACATAATAAGTAAAATGTTACTTTTCAATATTTTGTTAAGAATCCTTTGCAGGCAATGACTGTCTGAAGTCTGGAACAATTGGACTTCACCAAACACTGGGTTTCCTCCTTTGTGATGCTTTGCCAGGTCTTTACTGCAGCTGTCTTCAGTTGTTACTTGTTTGTGGGTCTTTCTGCCTTAAGTCTTTGTCTTGAGCAAGTGAAACACTGCTCGATTGGGTTGAGATCTGGTGATTGACTCGGCCATTGAAGAATATTCTACTTTTTTGATTTAAAAAAAACCTCCTGGGTTGCTTTTGCAGTATGTTTTGAATCATTGTCTATCTGTACTGTGAAACACCATCCAATCAACATTTGGCTGAATCTGAGCAGAAAGTACTTCCCTATACACTTCAGAATTCATCCGCTTGCTTCTGTTCTTTTGTCACATCATCAATAAACACAAGTGACCTAGTTCCATTGGATGCCCATGCCATCACGCTGCCTCCACCATGTTTTACAGAAGATGTGGTGGGTTTTTGAATCATGAGTTGTTCCAATTCTTCTCCAAACTTAGTCTCATCTGTCCAAAGAATGCTGTTTCAGAACTGGGCTGGATTAATGGTTTGCACCTTGTGGTGAATCCTTTGTATTTACTCTCATGAAGTCTTCTCTTTATGGTCGACTTAGATACTGACACACCTACTTCCTGGAGAGTGTTCTTCACCTGAGTGGATGTTGTGAAGAGGTCTTTTTTCACCATTGAAAGGATTCTGTGATCATCCACCAATGTTGTCTTCTGTGGATGTCCATGCCTTTTTGAGTTCCTAAGCTCACCAGTTTACTCTTTTTTCACAGAATGTACCTAACTGTTGATTTAGCCACTCATAACATTCTGCTATCCCTCTGATGGATTTTTTATTTTTTTATTTTATGATGGTCTGTTTCACCTCCTTTGAAAGCTCCTTTAAACGCATGTTGATTTTTCACAGCAACAGCTTCCAAATGCAAACACCACACCTGGAATCAACTCCAGACCTTTTAACTGCTTAATTGATGACAAATTATTTCTGCAACATTCTGAGTCAATTGTCCAATTACTTTTGGTCTTTAGAAAAAAGGCAGCTACATATTTAAGAGCTGTAAATCCTAAACCCTTGCTCCAATTTGGATGTGAATACTTTCAAATTACAGCAGAGAGTCTGCATTTTAAGCCCATGTTGATTATATAATTTTATCCTGAATATGTTTTCGAAAACAGCTAAAATAACAAAACTTGTGTCACTGTCCAAATATTTTTGGGCCAAACTGTACACACATATATATATATATTCTTCAGTTACAGCAACAAACTGCAATTGTCTTTCAAATCCATGGAAGAAAAAGGCAAGGTAACAAGAGCTAGAGAAGTGGTACAGTAAAGAGACTCAAGGGATCTGATGGTGGCCAATACAGGGATCCAATTAAGGACTGGCAAAAAGTGAAGGGCAGAGTATGCTGTTCAGGAAGCAGAGGCAAGGCTGGTCAAGGCACAGGAGGCTGGTTGGGGCATTCAGAAAAAACTGGACTAAGATCCTTTCCAACCCCTCTAACAAATAAGTTCAAAGGGAAGGAAGGGTGCCACTTAGTTCATGAGGAGGCAGTTGAAGTTCCCCATATATATATACACACACACTACTCACAATAAGTTAGGGACCTTGTGAGAGACTTAGTGGATGTCATACATACAGTGTTTGTATCACTTCAGACATTTCTGGGATAGGGAGGCAATTGTATTGGGGTGATAGAAACACTTCATTTTGTGTTTTTCAACTGAAATTTTCAATTTCAACACTAAAAAACTGGTATTGTCAGTAAGTCATTCCAAGTTCATTATTCAAACAGCCATGAACACACGACGCCACTTAACGGACGAGCAGCGTCACCTGGCCATGGCACCTTCGGGTCGGTGGCAGGCAGTCAGATGTTGCTTATGAACTTGATGAGTCTCAAAGTGTTATCAGCAGACTTTCATCAAGACACAGAACTACTGACAGAGTTCATGACAGACCCAGGAGTGGAGTCCCACGAGTGACAGACCGCAACCATGACCAGTACCTAAGGACCTATTCACTCAGACATCGTTATGCAACTGCTACACAGCTGCAGGCCTGTTTACGAGATGCGAGGGGAACTAGGGTTTCCAGACAAACCATTCACAACTGACTTCACCGCTTTGGCTTGAATTACAGACGACTGTTGCAGATGACTCCAATGACACCAAGACACCACAGTGAACATTTGAAGTGTGTGCAACATCATGTGACCCGGACAATGCAGCAGTGGTCTACTGTCCTGTTCACTGATGAGTGTTGGGTCAGCGTTGCTGGAGAAGGCAAAGTGAGCGATATGCTGAGGTCAACATGGTCCCCAGGGTTTGCTTTGGTGGGGGAGGTGCAACAGTCTGGGCATCACCAGTCAGTGCAAAACAGATTTAGTTATTGTACATGACTCAGTCACTGCACGTTCTTACCTCAGAGAACCCATCATAGAACCCATCATCATCCCCCAATTCTGCCAGCACACCCCCAACTTTCTGTTCAGGGATGATCTATAAATACAAATATGATCTATAAATATGAGCTTTGCACATCTGGATGGTGGAGTTTCAGCCATTCTTCTTTGCAAATCCTCTCAAGTTCAGTCAGGTTAGATGGGGATTGTCAGGATGCCTTTTCAGAGATGGGAGTTCTTCCAAAACCACTCCTGTGTTGTCTTCAGCTGTCCTTCTGGAGTTTAGTTCCATCTTGAAACAGGATCTCTGGAACTCAGAGTGATCATAAGGTTCTTGGTCATTTCTTTCACTAAGGGCCTACCCCTATGATTGTTTAGTTTGGGAGGACGACCAGCTCTTTGAAGTGTCCTGGTTGTGCCAATCTTCTTCCATTTCAACATTATGGAGGCCACTATACTCTTAGGAACAGAAATGTTTTGTAGCCTTCCCCAGATCTGTGCTTTGTAGCAATCATATCTCTGCAGGCAATGCTTTACTTTGACCTTTGGTTTAGTCTGAGATGTATTGCCAGCTATGAGACATTCTACAAAGAGATGTATGCCTTTCCCTATCATGTCCAATGAATATAATTTAACACATGCAGATGCCAATCAAGGTATAGAAACACCTTAGCACCGATCATGAAAAATGGGAGGCACCTGAGTTAAATTTCAAATGTTGCAATAAAAATCTGACTTAAATAAATTGAATATTTCAGTGTTTGTTTTTAAAAAATGTACAAAATTCTATTTTGACTTGGGTTACTGAGTGTAGATTAATGGGGAAAAAAGCATTATCAGGCAAAATAAAACTGAAAAAAGTGAATGGAGTCTGAATACACTGTATATACATTTGTGCTTGAAGGTTTGTGAAGCCTTTTTCATTTTGCATATTTTTACATGAATTTGACCTTAAACAAGTCCTAAAAGTAGATGAAGAAACAAATAAATCAAATATATATTATTTAAATCTAATAACATATTGGATTTTGCATGTGGCAAAAGTAAGTGAACCCTTAGGATTATCTTATCATTTGAAATTAAAATCAGCATCTAGTGGCCTTAATCAATGGCGAATATGTGTAAGTTTGTGTTTTGTTTTATTTAAAGAACATAGCTTCAAAAAAGCCTAATCACATGTACAGGACATTTGTGGATGTGTATCATGGCTCAAACAATGGTGACGACTGAGGACCTCTGCAAAAATATTTGCTAATGCCCATAAAGCTGATGACTACCTCTAAAGAGTTTGATTCCTCAAATCCTCAATCAACCCATGTGGACCAGCCAGAAGGATAGTGGAAGAAAAGGTCATATTTTTATTCCATGATCTATCAACAGTTTAATCTGGTGACAGGTCTGTTCTGAAGGCAGGACAGTACAGCTGGTTATCATTGTCAAAATATGCATGTCAATGACATGTCTGAATGGGCGCATATGTTGCTCTAAAATCCCTCTAGTCTAGTCTGGATGATGCAGCGTCCCTGTTTTCCAAAAATGAGTTAAAATTTCAATTCATCTTACCACAGTTTAGTTTTCCATTTTATCTCAGTCAAAGTCAAAATCAAAGTAAACTTTATTGTTATCTCTGCTACAATATACAGAAAAACAACATGATGTGGCTCCATTTTGGCAGTGCAGAAAAAGACAAATAAAAGAAGAACATATATAAATAAAATATAGATATTAAAGTGAAAGGTAGTGGCGTGATGGTGGATGTTGGGAAGAAGCTCTAGCGCAGTCTGGTGGATCAGGCTTCTGACTTCCTTTTCCAGCCGTTTGTTGCCCCAGTAGAAATTTGTCAAATATTATCAAATCCTAGATTACAGCCAATTACAGCCATTGTTGTTCATATATTAGTAATATGTCTCACTTTTCACATCTATTGTGAATAAAATATGTGGTAATGA
Organism: Lepidarchus adonis; assembly: GCA_037576955.1. NCBI lineage: Eukaryota > Metazoa > Chordata > Actinopteri > Characiformes > Lepidarchidae > Lepidarchus > Lepidarchus adonis. Next base: position 5,317 of record JBBIGC010086217.1, read on the forward strand.
GAATTGCAAATCATCGCATACTCTTTATTTTTATATGCAGTGTTTCCACTTTTTTGGAATTGGGGTTGTATCTATTCTATACTTGTGTAGTACGATATATTCAGATTTGGTGAAACCAGCACTTTGCAGACTGTTAATATTAAGATTTCAACAGATATGTTTTAGTCGAGTAGGAGCAATTTAACATTTCTTTGAATAAGGCAAGCCACTAACACAGCTTTCCTAAAATGTTTAAAAAGAAGTAAATCTCCCACAAAATTGCTTTTGTCTCCTCTGGCTATTGTGAGTGTGAGTCATAAAATTGAAAGCGAAATCTTTTAAACTTCTCTGATCTCCCCAGCATACAAATCAGATGTGGGGGCATTTGGCGTTTTCTGTGTTTTCACAGCAAATGTGAGATGCGAACACTTGATAAGTATTTTTCCCTACACCATTCTGATTCTCTTGGCAATGGAAAGTTTCTGTGGGGAACACTACAAGGACTGAAAAACAGAATATGACAAAAGCATAAAAAAATGTAGAGGGGCGTGTCGGGGTGGACATTGGTTTGTGTTTCTACCTCTATGGCAGTGTGAAGGCTTTGACTGCACTGCTTTTCTGAAGTTAGGGTTTTCCCCACTCTGCAATCTTTTTTATATTTGCTTGTTAATGAAAAACACAATGTAGCCCTGTCACTTACACTCTCTGTAGTAATTTGACATGGCAGGATTAACAATAACCTTCTAATTAATGTCATATTACAAACTGACAGAGCTTTTTTATTTACATATTTTATATTTCATACACTTTATTAATCCCTGAACTGAAATTAGTTTCTGCATTTTATCTGAAGCAGTGAGCATGTGCACGTAACACACACACATACACACACACACAGACACACACTGACAGCTGTGATAAGATAGATGTCTGCTCTGTGTGTCTGGGTCACCATGGACGAGAAGAGAAGCCGTGCTGATATGGTGGCCTGGACGCACTGTGCAGACAGCTCTATCAGGGGTTGTGTTGCAGTCCTCCGAAGCAAGAGGGCGCACGGGTTCCTTTAAGCCTTGTTAAAGGCTGGTAGAAATAAAGGATATTGGACGCTGTCAAATTTGCATCCAACCCTTGTGTTGGGCCCTTCATTCGTAGTGGCTTGGGTTCCCCTCCAAACCACTTCAGCAGGATAATAGACACTTCCACTGTGAGTGAGTGAGTGAGTGAGTGAGTGAGTGAGTGAGTGAGTGAGTGAGTGAGTGAGTGAGTGAGGGTAAAACATTTTGCTTGATTTTACTTATTTTGAGCAATAGATGAGCTGCTGCAATATATTTTATTCATGAAAAAATGATCCATGAATAAAATATAATGTACAATTAATCCAGTCCATGTAAATGCAAAACAGTCCTCATATAAAAACATCACTTCATGGAGTGTGTTTAAGTCAAACTGAACCTGAACTGGATTCTCTAGACCCTGCATTATTGTGTGAAAAGATGGTTATGACATTACAAACTGAAGAAACACTATTAAGACACAACAGATCTCAATGGGATAAAAGTTGTGCTGGATAAATATACTGATATGGACTGGGTAATGTGTTAGAAATAAAAGGATGCCACATCATTTGATTGAAATGTTTCAACATACAAAGGGCTGAATTCAAAGATGTTCCTGCAGGCAAGTCCATTTGGCCAAAAGTCCATCAGAACAACTCAAAATGGTATTCAGTAGTTTGTATGGCCCCCACATGCTTGTATGTATGCCTGACGAGGGCATCTGAGCCCAGCGCATCACTGAGGTCCTGGACATTCTGAGGTGCAACCTGTTGGCATGAGATGGATCCAAATATAATGTTCTATTGGATTTAGGTCAGTCAAGCATGGGGGTAGTCACTGGTATTAGTTCATTCATCCTCCAGGAACACATCACTCCTCTACACTCTCACCACATGGCATTTTCATGCACCTGAAAGAACCCAGGACCCACGCCAAAAGCGTAGGGTCTTACGAAGGGTCAAATGATTTTATCCTGATACCTAGTGACAGTCAGGGTGTCACAGGTGCTCAGGGTTAACCTGCTCTCATCTGTGAAAAGCACAGGGCACCAGTGGCGGGCCTGCCAATTCTGATATTCTATGGCAAATGCCAATCGGGTTCCACAGTGCCTGGGAGTGAGCACAGGGTCCACTAGAGGAAGCCACCCTCATGAACTCTGATTCTGATTCTGTCAGAGACATTCATACCAGTGGCCTGCTGGAGGTCATTTTGTAGGGCTCATCCTGTTCCTCTTTCACGAAGGAACAGATCCTGGTTCTGCTGATGGGTTAAGGTTCTTTTACAACCCTATCCAGCTCTCCTAGGGTAACTAAAATCTCCCCTGTGCTTTATTTTTGAGTAGTATATGAACCAAACATTAAGGCCACTGACTTTGACAAGAGCCAGAACAACAGCAACAGGGTCATGGGTGACCAAGGCTCACTGATGCACATGAGAAGCAATGCTAGGCTATCAGGTTTGATCCCACATGAGAGCTACTGTAGTACAATGTTGGCTATGATATGTTTTAACAACATGAAGGGGACCTATATATCATTAGGTAGGTGGTAGGTAAAAAAGTATTTAAATTATGCTTTTAGTTATCTTGGTTCACTATTTAACCAATGACTTTACAAGAGCCCTAGAATAACCTTATTTGGAAGAGTGCAGATTACAGGGCACTGGCATTCTTTCAGATGAAGGAAATGGCAGCTCCAGTGCTCCTTTGCTGTGCCAGATTCTATCATGAGTGTATCCACCCCTGCCACCTCTGCTAGGCACTTTAATCAGGCTCAAAACAAGCTCAGTGTCTCATCATCGAACACTTCCAGTGAAATATCTTGTGAAGCTTGCAGTCAGGCCAGGTGCAAGAAAACATCTGGGAATTCCTTCAGCTTAGCAAAGGCTGCATCGAGTGCTAATGCCATGGGAAAAAAACATTGTTTGCTTTATGGTGTTGTACTCGGACAGTAATACAAAAATAAGGAGCCACGGATCAGCCAGACATTGTTGAAAGCTAATAGGCTTTTTCCTTTGAAGCATTAGCAAAAATTTCCCCAAATGTGTCTGCAAGCCTTTATTAATATCCCTGTCAACTTCATCTCATTAACACTGGAGTCCCTGAACATTTTAGATGTTCAGAGTAGAGCACCCGCTTCTTTACTTCTCACCCACAAACACGCCCACTACTACAGAGCCATCATTTTACATTTTGTTATGTAAATGGGCCAGCTACTTGAATTCTCACATCTACAAAGAATTTGTGAAAATAATGACGGCAAACATGAAGAATGCCCAGTGAGGCTGAACACAGATAAACATTAAGTTATTAAATGTTTCTTGCCTTTTAACTACATAGCTCTAAAAGAACTTTTAGAGCTAATAAGCTTTTACGTTATGTGGTGCTCGATTTCAACTTTAAAGTTCTTCATACTTCTACTCTTCATTTACAAAATGATTATTTAGTTAAGTACCCATTGACTATCCTCTAAAAAGTTATTTAGAGACACAAAAATGGTTATTTCAAATAACTGTGGGCAATTTTTACTTTCAAGAATATAAGAAAAACTACCACATGTAAACCCTTCCCTAATTCTAGTTGTTTACCATTCACACAAGTTTATGTAAATTCCTGTAATAGACACCAAGATCGAACAGCTCTGAAATTTTCAAAAATGGTTCTCAATTTGGTTTTCAGAGCCCGTGGACATTTTTCCTCAAAAATGTTAAACCTCCAAGGGATACTGAGGACAAATCTGAGAACCATTGGTCTTCACTAGAACGTTCTTCCCGTTTTGAGAAGGTTCTTCATAATTACACATCTTGTTCCCAAATAATTATTCAATGGAAGGATCTTTACAGAACCAAAGTGGTTCCTTTATACAAAACACACATTTTTAAGCATGCATGCCTATCCAACCCTTAGCCAAAGGACTATAACAGGTCCATAAGATTTTGCCAGCCTGACTATATAATTTGGCAGTGGCATCAATCTTAACCCACCAGTAGATTGAGGGTAAAATCATAGCTTTTAGCCTTATACCAATTTGATCAAATTTCAACTTGCTAGGCCAAAAAAATTTTGACATCCCTGGGCTGAGCTGACATGAAAATAAATAGGCTTTGAGCAAGAAAATCATCTACAGCCATTAACTTGCTAAACTTGTGGACTGGCTCCTCTAACACCATCACCAATGATGAAAGCAGGGACTAATTTCACTTGAATTATTAACTATTAAATGTTTTATGGAAAGTGTAGATAATAAATGTTTAACCCATACCACATCCCTGTATGGATGAGAGATGCTTTATCATTCGAATCTGAGTTTGAATGTCATGGTTTAAATGTGTTACCATTGTCTTCATGTTTTTCACTTCATCGTGTAATTATATCTCAATAGTTTCTAAATAGTTTAATCTAATTTGATTAACCCCACATGAGCGCTGGAATTTTCAGCACTTATTTTACACCTTGAAACATGTCTTGGAACGAATACTGTTAGTATTTGATCTTGTTTTGGTCTTAATTTCATTTTTTGCATGATTTGAAAAAGCTAGCTGCTTTTATCATTATGTAAATATTTAACGATGGGCCAGTAGAAATGATCCAAAATTACTTTTGGACTGGAAACTTTTTCCTTTTAACAGCAGACATATATTGGACCTGACAAAGGTGTTCTAAACTACAGCGCTACCAGGACCCCATTCCGTATAATTCTGTGGCTCAATGAGCAAATGGTGTTAGACAAGTGTTCGTTATAATATAGAGCGTTGCCTAGGTTATTTGTCATGTCCATGTCAGAGAACCTCCTCTGTCTCTCTCTTTTAATTCAAACAAGATGAATCTGGTTTTGAGGTGTGTGTGTGTGTGTGTGTGTGTGTGTGTGTGTGTGTGTGTGTGTGTGTGTGTGTGTGTGTGTGTGT
>JBBIGC010086237.1:0-10252 GCA_037576955.1 Lepidarchus adonis
TCTTTCTTTCTTTCTTTCTTTCTTTCTTTCTTTCTTTCTTTCTTTCTTTCTTTCTTTCTTTCTTTCTTTCTTTTCCCACCACAACCTGTGTGAACAGGTTGAGAATTCATGCTGATGCTCTGTCTTTGTACTAAATGCCCACTTCTGTTTTCTTCTTCGATTGACTTTATGCAAATAAAGTGAAATAAACTCATGGAGCTGAGCTGTGCTGATAGGCAGAGTGGCCTGGGTGGTGAATTGAGTGCTGTGCCAAACGTTACAAATATTTTCCTAGAATGATGACTGTAACACAGGCCTATTGTCAAACCTGGGCTGACAGAAGGAAAACCAGCGAGGATTCTCTGCACTGAGGGAACTTTACAGGACTAGGTGAGTAAGCTAGAGTAATACTGACCACTGGATCAAACGTAATGATACCAGGTAATGAATCCAGGTCTGCTGTCGCTCTCGCTACAGTACCTGAGAACATCTCTTTTTTTCTGAGTGTTTCAGCTTTATTGCTGTCTTTATTTTCACAAATATTATCACATCATTGCTTTATATTATGGCACAAATTAAAAATTTTCATTTCATTTATTCAGACTTAAGGACCTGTCACAGTTTGCTCAGGTTGCTTCATCATGCTAGGGGTCCATTGATATTTTCACACTGAATGTCTGCTTCTGTTTTTTTTCCTCCAATTCCCATTTTCATTTCTTTTTAATAGACAATCATTAACTTTTCACACTAGAGCCACCAACGTCAGCATGAAACTAAGTGTTGTAAGCTTACAGACAGCTTTCCCCCTTATTATTATCATATTAACAGTACTGTCTTTTGGACCCTAGAGCGGTATATGAGTCTTTTCTGTGCCTTGGTTTGGAAAGTGATAACACACCACTTAACATTGGACTTGGGGTCTAACAGAAGTGTGAGGATCTGTGTGCCTTACTTAGTGAAAACTACTTAAGATATAATTACCAGCTTAATTACAGTATTGTAATTACAATATATAGCATCATAATAATTACCAGAGCTTTTCCAAAATGCTCCGTATTTCAGATTTAAAGGATTTTAGTCATTTTAAACTTTCTTCTGGTTTATTCATTGTAAAAGCTACACACAGAGTGAAGGTTGTTGTTTAAATGATGTGGAAAAATAAAAATAGAAAATAGATACATAGTTTTCTTTGGACAGAGACAATATACAGCATATGTATACACAGATCAGCCATAACATTAACACCACCCACCTAATACTGAGTAGGTCCCTCATGCTGCTGAAACAGCTCTGACTGTGGTGCACTGTGTGTCTGATCCCTTTCTATCAGAGCAGCATTAATGTCCGTTTTTCAATCACTTTTTGTAGGTATTAACTACTGCAGATCTGGAACACACCACAAGACCTGCTGTGTTGGATATGCTCTAGCATCACAGTAAGGTAAGTTCTCAAGCTCCTGCTTCCTGCACATTGATTTTAGGAACTGACTGTTCAATTGTTGCCTAATATGTCCCACCCCCTGACAGATGCTATTGTAAGATGACAAACTGATCAATGGTATTCACTTAATGTGTCAATGGTTTTAATGTTGTGGCCGATTGGTATATAATTTTATATTATAATATTATATTGGTATATTCTGTCTTTCACATTTGAAATGTACCTATGATGACTCTCTCATCTTTTTAAATGGGACAACTTTATTGTGTTGTTTGCTAGAATTTTCTAGCGGAAGCCACAAAATGGCAATGAACTGAAAAAGAAACGTTGTGTGAAATTTGTTGAGCAATTTGTCAAAGAAACTGTATCAATATTTGGCCAGTAAACTATATCAAAAGTTGAATGATGTACAGTCATCTCAACCCAAAGCATGAAACTATACTTTATCTCTTACATGTTTATAAAATACATAGAAAAAACAACTCATTGCAATTAGAATATATGAAAATTTAATAAAAACAACTGACCAACTGACAGTAGTTTATTAATTTATTATTTTACTTTCTAGTATGGGATGTGCGAACTCTAAGGGAAAAAATGATTCCCTTGAACAGAAGCAGCATCACACAGCCCAAAATGACAGATACACCAGAGACCCAACTCAGCTAGAACCAAATACAAAGGTGATTTAAAGTTCTTACATTAAATTTTAAATATAGAATTTAATAATTGAATTGAATTTTTGAAATTGAATTCATGGACAAATGTACATTATATTTACCATTTCATCATTTTCTTGGCTGTTTTAAACACTGAATGACTTGTTAGCTTTTTCTTTGTTAATGTCACATTGTTATCGTATGTGTAGGGGACTTTGAGATTTTACTGTAGCTTGAAAATGTAGCTACATTTTTTTGTTTGTAAAACTAGGACTGTAAATGAGTGAAAAGGCCTTTGTCAGCCCTCTGGTGCAAACTGAAGTGATCCTATATATACTGAATGTAACCGTAATATGCCTGCAGTTTTACATACAAATTAATTAATTAATTAATTAACAACAAACTATATTTATCCATTATTGTGTTGCTGTATTCTATAGATTTTTCAAAATTGCTTTTCATCACAGCTCTACCCATATTTAAGTGTTTGCAGTATTTAAAAATATTGGGCAATTTATTGTTTTTGCTTATGTTTATTTAACTTTATTGTTTTAACATAAAAAACAGCACCAATCAACAGCCCCCTTTAGGATATTAATGATGTTTGCCACACACCTCCCACTTCTCGTCTGTAACCTTCTCATATACTCAGTATTATAAATCTTGGGCAGTGTTTCCTCACAAGTCTATATTAGTCTATAACTATATTAGGGGCATCCATACATACACAAACATACAGTTGCTAAATGTAAAACTTTTTTTTTTTATCTCTCATCATTCAAATTGTGTACACATTCAAATAATCTGACGTAGCATTGACTCTTCAGTCAGAAAAGTAAATACCCTCAGAGTTTGCATATGTTTCCAATGCATTTCAACAGTCTGGTGTTTTGTTCTCTAGAATTCACATCTACTGCCAGGACAGGCTCTGCAGACTACTGACGGTATGATGTTACATGCAAACACACACTCCGCATACTTTGGGGTCAAAGACCTATTGTCTCTTTGCCCTTTTTTAAAATGTGGAAATTGTAGATGCGGAATGTAAATATTAGGCTGTCATATCAGAATCCTATCACTCCATATTTATACCATTAGATAACACTCATCCATCCATCAATCAATTATACAAAACGCTTAACCCATTTTGAGTCATGGGGGAAGCTGGAGCCGAACCCAGCTGACTATGGGCCAAGGCAGGAAACACCCTCGACTGGAGGCCAACCCATCGCAGGGCAGCACAGAGACACACTCACACCTACAGGCAGTAACCAGTCCACCTAATCTGCAAACCTTTGGACAGCAGAAGGAAACTGGAGTACCCGGAGGAAACCCACACAAGCGTGGAGTGAGCCTGAACTTCACCCGGGGGTCCTTCATGCTGCGAGGCGACAACACTACACATTTCACCACAATGCTGCTCCCACTGCACAACCGTTAAAAGAAATTAAAAATGGAATTACATTTTATCATAGGATGCACAAACACAAACATGTTTTATTTTTCCTCCTAAAATGTTTTTATGACAGTATTAGAATATATGGTGATAAAAATGATTTAAAATGATTGTGTGTCCACAGACACAAGTACAAAAGAGAAGATTGTAGTTGCTTTGTTCAACTATAAAGCTACTAGCAAGGGTCAGCTGACTTTCAGAAAAGGAGAGAAATTCCAAGTATTGAACCAGTGAGTATAACTCGTGCATTGTGGAATTTTCTCATGCATACACATCTATACCACACACACACACGCACACGCACACGCACACGCACACGCACACACACACACACCTAATGATACTGTGTTGAACAATTTGTGTGGTGTGTGTGTGTGGCAGGAATGGTGAGTGGTGGAAAGCTAAGTCCCTTACTTCTTGCAAAGAAGGCCTGATACCTAGTAACTATGTGGAGAAGGAAGAGAGCATAGAGACAAATGAGTAAGTACACTTCAGCATACACATATGCATAAACAGACTGATCAGCCATACAATTCTTACCCATGACAGGTGAAGTCAACATTAACTATCTAGTTATTTCATTACAATGGCACCTGTCAGAGAGGTGGGATACATTAGGCAGCAAGTAAACAGTCAGTTCTTGAAGCTGATATGCTAGAAGCAGGAGGATCTGAGCCACTTGAGGTCTTCTTGTGATGACTAGACGATTCAGAGCATCTCCAGAACAGCAGGTTTTGTGGAGTGTTCAAGGTCTGCATTAGTTAGTACCTACAAGGGATCCAACTGCTGAATTGTTAAAAGATTCATGGACATGAGGCCAAGAATGTCTTGTCTGATCTTAAAGAGCAGCTCATGTTGTTGAAAATGTCAGTGCTGACGTTGGTAGAAAGGGATGTAAATACACAGTGCACCACAGTCAGAGCTGTCTCAGCAGCACGAGGGAAATGTATATTTTTATAAATATAAATATTGCAACAGTAACCACAGTTTTGTAGGGTCTTTCTTGATACAAAACTTCAAGACTGTTTCTCTAACATACCAGTATACACCTTTTCACAGTCATGCAATAAACACTGTTTCACCCATATACAAACATTGACTTTTGCACCTGTCACTGATGAAAGTCTGGATGAGCTTTTTTGTCTTTGGCAAAAGAAAAATCAGTGCCAATTTTTCTCTAAACACGCAAAAATGTGGACTAGTCTGACTGTCACAAGCAACCTTTACCATCAGCCAACTTTAGGCCACCAATGAAATTAGTGAAACCTTCAGTAAAACAGCTAAAATGGCTGACACACATGGCTAAACATTTAAATAAAATTTTAAAAATGGGACTTATCTTTATATCAGTGCTGCATTGTAGTATCCAAAGCCTGTAACATTCTACTATTTAGAAAGAATATTGTAAAAAAGTTCAATATTTCTTAACATTATTTTTTCAGAAAGTAAAATCCACATATTATATTGATTCATTACCCACATAGTGAAATATGTCTTTATTTCTTGGAATTTCAAAGATTATGGCTTTCAGATAATAAAACCCTAAATTCAGTCTCAGAAAAATTAGAATATCACATAAGATCAATAAAAAATGATATTTTTTAATGAAAGGTCAGGCTTCTGAAAAGTATGTTTATTCCTATGCACTCAATACTTTGTTGGGTCTCGTCTTGAATGAATTACTGCATCAAAGTGACGTGGCATGGAGGTGATCAGCCTCTGGCACTGCTGAGGTGCAATGGAAGCCCAGGTTGCTTTGATCTACTTTAAAAGAAGCCTAAACGTTGAATGCGTTGTTTTTTATTTTTTATTTTCCATGTTTGTTCATTGTGTAGTACTGCATTCAGAAAAGAACTACTGGATGTGATTATTATACATTTTCTCTCACACACCAGCAAATACACACTCATGCGTTACATATTATTTTTACAGCTGGTTCTTTAAGAACATCAACAGAAGAGATGCCGAGAGAAGGCTGCTGGCACCTGCTAATAAACCAGGAGCCTTCCTCCTACGAAAGAGTGAAACTACTGAAGGTCTGAAATGCACGCGTACACGCCCACACGCTTAAATGTAAAAATGACTTGTGATGTCTTCTTAAACACTTAAACAATTTAATGTATTCAATATATAACAAACACATATAGCTGCAGCATGGTGGCCAAGACCATACAGCGGTTTAACAGGACAGGTTCCACTCAGAACAGACTTCACCATGGTTGACTAAAGAAGAGGTTGTCTTTTGAATATAGACATATGAGTGCTGTCAGCATTTCTGCAGAGGTTGAAGGGGTGGGGGGTTCAGCCTGTCAGTGCTCAGACCATACATCACACACTGCATCAAATTGGTGGTCATGGCTGTCATCCCAGACCTAAGCCTTTTCTAAAACTGATGCACAAGAAAGTCCGCAAACATTTTTGTACACTGACTACATTGAATCAAAGAGTCATATTTTAATTGTTTTGTTAATAATACATTTACAAAAATGTGAGGGGTGTCCTCACTTTTGTGTGATACTATATAAATAAAAGCATGAAAGTATATGAAAGTAGGGCATTTAAGTCATAATTTCTGCACAACCGCACTGAGCACCAATGGTCCCCTGTTCAGTGAAAATCACGCCTGTTCATCGTGGTGTGGTCAGGAACCCTTGCAGGTCATCTAACACGCAGACCACACTGATGTAAGTGGTTTTAAATGGTCTGACGTGACTCTTGGGTTCCTCTCACCTCCTTAAATGTACCTGGAGTTGAGTGCCATTCGTCATCCAGTTCCACAGGACACTGTTCACAATAAAGCGGTCATCATTGTGGAATGTGGTCAAAGGACGTCCACTTCTATGTCTTTCTGTGACTCTTCCAGTCTCTGTATCTCTGCTGTATCTCTGCTGCAACATGATGGCACTGTGACACTCTAAGCTCAGAGGTCACTTACCTATGAGAACATCCTGTTTGAAGCCTCGTAATGGTGACGAACTGTTGATCAAGTGTTAGGTGTCGTCTTGGTCTCATGAAGTCAAAATGTGAACAGCATGAGGAGAACTGTTTAAATACTAATTCTGATTGAACCAGGAAATGTATTGGCCGATACATGGATCAAACACCTGTTGTGAACAACTAATTGTGTAAAACAGCAAGTTGTGTAAAAAGTACTGAAACATTGAACAGTTAGACATGTGTATCCAATAGTTTAGGGAAAGTCACATTAAGTTCACCTATTAAGGTTATAGTGCATTTTAATTCCATCCTGAAATTTCCCCCGAAAGCCAAATATCCCTAACTTTTTGTATGTAGTGTATGTGGGATTTTATTTCTTGTTCCCTCTGTCTTTATATGTATATGTTATATGTGTTTGTGTGTGTAGGGTGTTACTCCATGTCAGTAAGAGATGTGAACGCAAATGGCACTGCTGGAGTAAAGCATTATAAGATTCGCACGTTAGATGATGGCGGATACTACATCTCCTCAAGGATCACCTTTAAAAAGATGGAAGACCTCATCCATTATTACCAGAGTATGCAAAACTCACACTACACATAGAATTTTATCTATCACATTATATTGACAAATCTGCAATCTGTTAAATACTCTTTGTTCCATTATTTAAAATGTAGGTGACAATAGTAAGCTTTTATGAACATGTTAAACCCACAATGTCAGTGTCAAGTTCCAACCAGGGTGTTCTTTTAAGCAAAATTGACAATGTCAGTCAATAATCTTCTGTATTTTTTTAAATAAATGATTTCTTATATGATACATTATTTAATTCAATTAAAATTTATGTATATAGTGCTTTTTACAACTGACATTGTCATAAAGCAGCTTTACAAAGTGGAGTATAAACAGGAGTATGAAATAGAACAGTAAATATGACAGACCTTGTTATAATACCCCAGCTAGAAAGGACAGAGATGGGGGTAAACACAGAAATGAGAGCTCCCTGAGACAGCAGCGCCACTCCACCATCATGAAATTTGGAAGATCGGGAGTGGTGACAGCACCAATGTCACAGAGTACTCAACTTCTCTGTGTATGAAGTCCTAGCTCTCCATCTATTAGAGAAATATAATTACCAACTCGCTGTAAGTTTTCAACCTAGACTTGAAAACATAGATTAAAGCTTAGTCCTGAAAACTTACTGAAGATTATTCCAGAGCTGGGGGACTATGTACAAAAAGGCTTTTCCATGGAGCATGGGTATAGCGTGTTTTCTAACTTAGCAATATTTTGACAATGAAGAAAAGTGATTTAAGTAACATTACCTGTATGTGAGTAATCTGAAACTATAATGACACATAGGGTTTTTACAGTTAAAATGGGAGTTACCCGACATTCTGCAAGGTATAATATTAGGTCTTGCAATTTTTGGTCCTTGAACAGTGGTTATTAACCTGGGTTCGATCGAACCCTAGGGGTTCGGTGAGTCGGTCTCAGATTTCCGGACATACCCGAATTATCGTGTAAATTCGCCATCACTAGCTGCAGATGAAAATGCTACACTGTTTGGCCAATCTAGCCAATCTAGTTGACTAGTGCTCAGTAGTCAACGTGTGACTGTCGTCGTAGTACTTTGTGTGATTTTTTTGTTAATATTTTAATCCATACGAACTATGTCGGGCAAAAGAAGAAAGTGGTCGGACAAATATGTACAACATGGATTCACATGTATCACAGAACGTGATGGGAGTGAGCGTCCTATCTGCATGATTTGCAATGCCAAGCTGAGCAACTCTAGTCTCACATCGGCAGAATTGTGTTGGTTTTGTTCTTTGAAAAAGGTGATGTTCATGCACGGCTCATTTTGTGCACCAGTAAAAACATATATGTTTTTTTTTTTTAATCATATTTTATTTTTCACTAAAGAGGGGTTTGGTGAATGCACATATGAAACTGGTGGGGTTTGGTACCTCCAAAAAGGTTAAGAACCACTGTCCTAGAAGAAGGACTTCTGTTTTTTAGCATTAGTTCATGTTTGTCATTTGGATAGGCTGATAGATACGTGTCGGCCCGTCCAGTGTGTCATCTGCATGTATATGTAAATAATAGGGGTCCTAAGACAGTGATACTTTACTTCTATATGTACTGACAATTTAGAGTTCACACTCACAAAATGGAAACAGTCAGTCAAATATGATTTAAACCAACAAATGGCTGTTCCTGTAATCCCAACTTTTTCTCTAGTCTTTTCAATAGCATACAGTGGTTTGTGGTGTCAAGTGCAGCAATAAGGTCAAGCAGTACCAGTAGAGAACATTTTCTTTTAAACAGCAGACATTAGGAGATGGTTTAGTATCTTTACTAGGGCTGTTTAAGGCCTGTGACAAGGCTGAAATCCAGATTCAAATATTTCACAAATGTGATTTTTACGTAGGTATGTGCATATGTAGCTGCTGGGCAATAACTTTTTTCCAGAATCTTGGTTACAATTATTACTGTAAATAAACTGCTGAACTGGGCTAAATGATTCCTTTTCTGTTCTAACTATGCTTTCTTCTACAGGTACATCTAAAAAAAATATTTTGTGAAAAAGTTTTCAATATTTCTTGACATTCTTTTAAAAAAGGGAAATGCATTTATTATATAGATTCATTACACATAGAGTGAAATATGTTAAGCCTTTATTTCTTGGAATTTTGATGTTTATGGTTTATAGAAAATAAAACCCAAAATTTACTGTCTCAGAAAGTAGAATATCACATAAGATCAATAAAAAATGATATTTTAAACAGAAATATCAGGTTTCGGAAAAGAATGTTCATTTCAATACACTCACAATTTTTTTGAGTGAATTCTGGGTTTTATTATCTGAAAGTCATAATCATCAAAATTCCAAGAAATAAAGGCTTGACATATTTCACTCTATGTGTAATGAATCTATATGATATAAGAAAATTACTTTTTGAAACTTTTTCACTATATCCAATTTTTTAGATGTACCTGTATAGCTGAATCAAATGGAACAGTATACTTGGTGGGATTAAATATGCTAATTTGATATCTGACTATTTCAGTTTTATTGTTAAGGCCATTCAGTCATCATTGTGGCAGGTATCTGATAAACCTGGTTCTTAATGAGTTTAGAAATTGTGCAAAATAGCTATTTGGGTTTATTTCCATTGGATTCTGTAAAAGAGGAGAGACAGGCTGTGCAGGCTAGTTTAAGTGTTGTAATGTATTCTTTAAGATTCACTTTCTAGGCCAGCTGGAATTAATTCTAAATTGGTCTGTTGCCATTTATGCTTTAGGTTCCTCCTATGTTGCTTTAAGGTGTGAATATGATCACTGAACCATTGAGTGATGTTTTTTTTGACTGTTTTTTATATATTATATAATATATATAAGATCATATATAGTATATATTATGATATATATTCTTCACAGTCTAGTGTTAATTAAGATTGTATGTCTGTCTGTGTTTTAGAACAAGCTGATGGATTATGTCGCCGATTAGGCAGAGCGTGTGTGAAGCCCAAAACTGAAATTCAGTGGGATGAAGATGCATGGGAAGTTTCAAAAGAAAATATTCGGATGGTCAAAAGACTAGGAGCTGGTCAGTTTGGAGAAGTCTGGCTAGGTAAGCATGTTTAAGTGTGGATATGGGGTTGTTACCGCTTTCTGTTTATAAACAGACACCAGTTTCTGTTCACCTCCCTTTTTTCACTTTCAGAAAATTTTACTTTGTTGTGCTTTCTATTTAAATCTTTCATGCATAAATAAC
>JBBIGC010086278.1:0-10250 GCA_037576955.1 Lepidarchus adonis
TGAAATAAAAAAGTTTATACGCTGTGTAATGTTTTGCGGCTCCAGACGATTTAACTTTAGTTGAAGAGGAGGCAAAACGGCTCTTTTGATAGTAAAGGTTGCCGACCCCTGACCTAGAACAACATGTGCTCTCATCCAGACGTCGTCTCTTTCAGGAAAGACCTTGCATTTTCCAACATGACAATGCCAGACCACACACTGCATCAATCACAACATCATGGCTGCGTGGGAGAAGGATCCGGGTGCTGAAATGGCCAGTCTGCAGTCCAGACCTTTCACCCACAGAAAACATTTGCTGCATCAAATGCGACAAAGACCTAAGACAGTTGAACAACTACAAGTCTGCATTAGAAACGAATGGGACAACATTCCTATTCCTGAACTTCAGCAGCTTGTCTCCTCAGTCCCCAGACGTTTGCAGACTGTTATAAAAAGAACAGCTGATTCCACACAGTGGTGAACATGGCCTTGTCCCAACTTTGAGATGTGTTGATGCTATGAAATTTAAAATCAACAAATTTTTCACTTAAAATGACACATTTTCTTAGTTTAAACATTTGATATGTCATCTATGTTGTATTCTGAATAAAATATTAAAATTTGAAACCTCTACTTCATTGCATTCTGGTTTTATTCACAATCTGTACAGTGTCCCAACTTTTTGGGGAATTGGGTTTGTATATTCCACACGTGTCAAACACGTCACATCTAAACACCCACTGACGTTTTTGGATGAGAAAGTGGTTGGAGACAACTTTGAAAACGAGTTTGTGCTTCCACAAGAATAATATAATTAACCACAATAGGCCCCGAGCTCATTGCTTTTATAAAATGGAAATAAATTATGATGACAATGGTGTAATGTATTATTAGCAATACCTGTGTTAATTTGTGGGTAGGTGCTTTAAAAGAATTCTTTTAACAACAATGGCTCTATCCATTCTGTACAGAGGCACATTGTTTTCCTCTTTACTGCAGTAGAAGCTTCTAGACATCAGACCGTACACTAGATTTCCCTGCATTCAGCCTCAAGAACATTAATGGGGTCAGGTAGTGGTGTTGAATGAATGTGTGATCCATATGTTTAATGGTGTTTTATTTCTTCTGAGGACACACTTCCACCACTACACAAGCCTAATGCTTGGGGGTGGGGGCTGATGCACTCTAGACAATACACACATCATATTCTTTATGCAGCCCATGTGGCGATGTGCATTTTAACACCAGTGTCGGCAATGGATGTGCTTTAAATTAGATGATTCCACTGTATAATTCTGCACATGTAATTACAAGAATATAATGGAAGGAGACTTTTCTTTAGCACATCCATTTATGATCCGATCTATTCAGAAGAGTGACTCACCATAGGCATACAGTGACGCAGGGTAGCAATTGGAATGGGCTTAGATCCGCCAACGCCATCAGATACCGCCACCACATGCATCTCATCCCCTGCCTCTGCACTCAGGCATATCTGCACGAGTGAAATGAAATTCAAATACCATTCATTGTCCCTGAACTTAGACAAGGGATCTGTCAAAACGTCCTTGCCCTTCAAGCCCCAGTCTGATGCACACAGCCTGGGTAAGCATGCTTAAATTTAATAGCCAGACAACTGCTAATATGATGCTACAAGAATGCAAATGGGCTGGGGGCTACCAGTGAAAGAATACCCCCAACTCAGTGTCGTCACGGCTCCCACAACGTCCGGGCAGCGATTTCCATTGACCTGTTTGAGCTGCTGATTAACGAAATGTTCTGTGACGTGTGTCTTGACCGAAATACTGACTTGTGCTTTGATTTTTCTAATTTAGTTCAACACATAGAAACGCCTAGAACTGTGAATGGTTAGGATGTTCACAGAACAAAGCAAAAATGTTGTTTAAAAAAAAAAAAATGGTTAAAGAGCTAATTTTCATACTGCAAGTATTGCAAAGGCTAATATTGCAACAACAGTTAAAACAACGCATCATGCAACCTCATCACTTAATTTAACTGTGCAGAGTGGCTCTGGAGTTTCAGCATCAAGGTGGAGCAGAAATAAATCAGGGTTAATGTTATAGTCAGTTAAGCCCTGTCCGCATGTAGGCAGGTATTTTTTAACTTTTATTATTTTTTTGTGTGCGTTTCATCCTTTTATCCACATGTAAACTGCGTTTTTGGTCCCTGATTTTTTAAAACATCTTGCAAGGTGGAGATTTTTGCAAATAGCATTGTGTTTGGACAAGGAAAATAGGGATTTATCAAACATCGTCACACTGTGCTGTTTGTTTACTTGAGCGAGTTCATTTTCTGCGATGACTGATACAGAAAAAAATACTGTTTTTCATAACCGTCCACTTTTTACATGCTTACACAGTTACTTTCCCTCCATTATGAACGACACAATCTTCAGATTGAGCTTCGGATGTCATCATTATATTGAATACGGACACGTCACATCCGAGTGCGCACTGACATTTTTGGAAGAGACACAGACGGAAAAGTGGTTTGGGAAAACTTTGAAAACGAGCTTGTGCTTCCACGATAATGGCGAGATTACGCAAGACTGTTTGGATTTTGACATCGTTTTACTGTTTATGTTTGGGCAAATTTTCCAAAACTTGCTCTTATGTACAGAATGAAAAAAGAAAGAAAATGAAAAATTAAAGTTTCCAAAAATGCCGGGCTAAGTTACTAAGCCACAAGTCCACAATATTAGGGTTGGGCAATATGGCAAAATTATCATAATACAATAATTTAAGAAATTTTCCCAATACACAAGATCCATTTTTCCATCACCTGTTCAGATTGAACAAAAATATTTAGCAATATTTTATACAAATAATTTATATAAAAATATCAAAATGTAATCAGTACAAATGATTTTTAATTGGTGTTTCTTACGCGACAGTAGAAGTTCACTTAAGGGAGACTAATAAAGCTGTGAAATTAAACATATTCTGCAGTGTCTTTAATAACTGATAATCACGAAATGTTCACATTCTTACCAGAATATATCACAATAATAATAAATATTGTCATATTGCCCAGTTCTATATGTCGCATTGACTTTTCTCCGATCATCTGCAGAAAAATGAAAAAAGTCTAACAAACAAAAATTCATTTTTCAATTTCACTGCACTGAGACAACTGAACAGTTATGGAACGTAACAAAATGATTAAACACACAAAAACTTTTTTTAACTCACAAACCCATTGGTATCATTTCAACTGAGGATGTCTCCACTAAATCATCATGACCCATTTTGTAATTTGTCCCCACCACTGGAAGATGGATAATTCAGTAAATTGATAATAACTCATCGCTGTCTTGTTGATGAGAAAATATCTGAACACATCTTTCCTCCAATAAAGAACAGGTAACCTCTCAGATTCCTGCTTGTATGTGCAGTATCTCTGTTGCTTTACAGTCTTCTGCTTGAACATGTGAGATTTATGGCCTTTAATTGTAAAAGACCTAAGACAAGGTCGTTGCCAGGGCCTTACTTTCTTGAAAAGTTCAAGGTTGATGGATTCAACGCAGCAGCCCTATTAATCAAGGCACCTTATCCCATTCGATTTGCTCATCAGTCTAGGGAGGTGCTAGGAAAGGCCTTGTGTGGGTTGTTCATCAGCTGAAATAAAGATCAGTGCAAATTACAGAATGTTGATGCAAACTACATAATGAATCCCACTGATTGGCCACAGCAATCCACAATTAACTCACTGCACCGCCCTCTCAATTTCTTGTTGTGCTCTATGAGAAGTTCCTCAAATCTGGTTCACTCCAAGCTGGTGGAACTAACAAATCACTTGGCAGAAAGATATCCAGAGTGCCCTGTACAGTTAAAATCACAGAAACACACTCCAAAACACCTGGGGCACCTGATCCAGTCCTAGAGGGTCTCTGCTCAGCACCTGACCTGCATTTAAAATGGCTGTAAATTCTACATTTCTCTTCTACTTCATTTTTCCCCCAATGATGTGTGTGCACCAAAAATACAATTTATAATTCATCTTTTTTCTTCTTTTTCTACAGTGGTTAGTGTTATCGCCTCACAGCAAGAAGGTCCTGGGTTCGATCCCAGGGTCAAACACAGATGTCTTTCTGTATGGAATTTGCAAGCTCTCCTTGATTTCGCGTGGTTTTCCTCCCACTGTCCAATGCTTGTGGAATAGCTGGATTGGCTTCTCTAAAGTGCCCATAGGTGCGAGTGTGTGTGAAAAGTTGTCCGTCTGTGTTGCCCTGTGATGAGCTGACCTACAGTCCAGGGTGTACCCTGCCTCGGCCCCAGCTTCCTCAACCCAAAATGGGTGTAGTGGTTTGGAAAATGAATGGATGGATGTTTAATCCTAAACTAAACAGGCTGCTTTGTTACTGTGCCTTTAAAAGTAAAATATATAATTTATCCCTTTACTGATTACAGGTATTTAGTATGAATGGGTCAGACTAAACTGATATAGCTGAATAAGAAGAGTGTTAATTTTGTGACACAAACCAAGATGCAAAAATGTATATTTCCACACATGTCATGATCATACACTTTGAAATAATAATTACAGACTTCAAGCCTTAATTCCAGTGAAGATAAAGGCCCTTTAATATACTAAATATGAGCACAACCCCAATATGTAGCAATACTGCATTTTCCCAACGATAAGCCATGGCCTATACATGAGTTTTACAAACCTGGTGTTGGGTGTGGTTTGCTTAAATGGGACGGCCTATCTAAAAATATGAAAACACATTTGCTAAAAGCATAAATCAGTACACATTCTGAAATGATTAGCTGAATTTAAATGCACTGTTTACTGCAGTGATGAACAGTTTGAAAAGCAACGCAAAGCAGACAGATCAGTGACTATGTTCTGTCACCTATTTGTGCAGCTGGGTGTTGTGCCGAAATCCTCCCCCTAGTGTTGCATGCAACATAACACATTCTCTCAGACCTTACTGTTTTGACGAAGAACTGGTTCTCCAGAAGATCGTCCTCTACCTCAAACACAGCCGTGGTCTGGGCAGCACGGAGCTCACATCCTGGCAGGTTGGCCACAGCACAAGAGAAAAAGCATGTAAACAGTGACAAAGCATATGGCTTAAAGACTGCTGTTCTGAAAGAAACTGGGAAAACAGAAAGGAGGCAGGCCCTACCCCAGTTAGCACAAAATTTATCAGAAACCGAAGAAGAGCTGCTTAATTCTGAAAGGCTCATGGAATCTATAGACACCGCTTCAGCAACACAGGTGGTCATTTCAGCCAGTCTGCCAGCCCCTCAGCCTAAAGAAGCAGGAGGAAGAAAACGGATGTCTGCTAGTCTCAGGTCATGGACAGAGAGGCAGCTGAAGAAACTTAATGCATTTAAGTACTGTGGCTTTGCTTAAAGAAAGGCTCAAACTCAGGTAAACGTATCTACTCAATGCAAAATAAAAAAAAGAGGAGAACAAGCTCAGGATTAGCATTTTTACCAGTAATTATTTTAGTGAAAGTAATCTTTTTTTAGATTTTTTTTTTAATCATCCAAACTGAGATTGATAAAATAAAAATTAATTGCACAGCCCTAGTAATAAAAAAAGAAAAGAAAAAAGTCCCAATCATTATTACCAGACCCAGAGTTAGCATAAAACTGAATGTGCTAATCTTTCATGTTTGAAGTAGCTTGGTTTTGGCCTCAAACTCCCAAAATACGCAAGTACAAATAATTGTACAGAAAAGTCCCTTCAATATAACTGGGTATCTATTTATCTGCCTAATAAAATAAGTAAGAAATCCAGACTTAAGAAACTCCATGATAATCCTACAACTAGCTTTCATTGCTTTAAAAAGCTACACAAAACATATTGAGGTAGATATATTTACGTAACGTCGTAAAATATTTTTTAGCCCTTCTGTGATTAATGTGACGTGTAGAAGTTGTATGCATTTTACTTTTAACTTACTGAAAAACGAGGGAAATCAAAGGCCCAGACGCTTTTGTGTTTGCTGGCTGATGAAGCTCAGCTGAATGTAAATGAACGGCTGATGGCATCACTGAACGCTAGAGGGCGCTGTAGGACTTTTTTTTTTCAACATGACTTCTTCTACGAATTCCCTATTAGCATATAGAAGCTCCATTCAGGGCCTACAGCAAGTTTACACAACCTCTGCCCCTGAGGGCTGGTTTTCAGCATAGCTTGGTGATATACACACCTGGTTCAACTTGTAAACTGCCAGAAGGTGTGCAGCCCTGGTCTAGAAATGAGACCTGAGGCGTAAAATCATTTGAGGACACAGAAACATAACAGTACATGCCATCAGAAAGGTCTGAGTTATTGTAAACTGACCATGAGGATGGAAAGATGGCATGCAGTTAGTCTGACGTATGGCATTGTTTTAGTTAAGTTGTTAAGGGAATGCTTTTGCGATCACACCCACTGAGTAGCAGAGAGGTTTACTATCCGCATTAGCGTTTAGCTCGAATGGCACTAAAACACACATAAACACATCTAAAATGAGAACGAGCTGTTTTATTTATATATATATATATATATATATGTGTGTGTGTGTGACAGCTGATGTGAATAGATTCAACAAGAAATCGCAATTGCAGACTTATAAACTGCAAAAACACTTCAGAGCAGCTATATTCTTTCGTCTGTAGTGGCTGAATCCACTGACATGTATACAACGTCCATGTTCAAACATGAATGTGAACATGTCGGGTACAAATACATGTCAGGTAACCTGACTCCTGCCCACGTGTCATTATCCATGGACCACTGGCTCTTTGGTAAGTTGTTAGAATCACATTCAATCCCAAACTGCCTTCATATATCTCTATTCGCTCTATACACTTGGGTATACTCAATGCTGTTGGAACAAAATCTCTATTTGAAATGGCTGTACTTTACTCTGTGCCAAAGTCTCACAATGAATAGGAAAGCATATTACATTAGCTTACATTATAAGTAAAGAGAGATTTTCTTTATTCTCTTAAAATTTAGCGGCTTTTGGTGTGAGATTGTGTAAAATTTTCTTTTAATAAAGCATTTCTTAAATTGTTTGTTGTTTGTTTGTTTGTACAGTCAGATAAGTCAGGGCCAAGGTATTTTATTGTCATCATATAGCACGCACGACAAAGTGCAGAGTACAAGGTGTGACAGCTACAGTACATACTGTAGACAATATAACCAGATGTAACAGGTTAATGGGAATGGCATGTAAACCTTCTTGAAAGATTAATATTGCTCCATAATATACGATCTTTGAACCACACTGAGAGGTAACTCCTATCACTGCTAAGAATAGAGTGGTTACATGTAAAGTTACAGATGTGCCAGCTGTTGGCCACAAACCGTAACCAATGTGCTGGTGGTTTTAAAAAGTCCGGATTGTAATTTGAAAAGCTTATGGCCCACACAGGGAAATAACAGATTGTTTTTTTTTTGTCTGTTGCTTGGCTGTTATTATTATTTTCTTCTATTTTTTTCTATTCATTTTTTCTGAGTGGAGTTAAACCATAAACAGCAAAGAACCACTTCCCATCAGAAATCTGCTTCCAGAAGCAGAACACATTGCCTTGTAACAGCTTACGAGGGAACAGTGTGTTCTAAACTGTTGAACCCTGCTGCTGTCTGTGCAGATATCTCAGGAACACAAAAGGATTGCACACAGAGCCATCCCCAGAGTCCCTGAGGTTGTGATCTATGATCAATATCAGCGTTAAGCCTTTGATAAAAGTTCCCTTCAAGTTGCCCGGCACTGTGAACAGATTACTTCCACTTATAGACACTCAAACAGAGGCTGCTGCTACATTCACATGCACAGAAACACAATAAACGAATAAATGAATAACAGTGATCTCTGCCCAGTCCCCCAGACAAATACAGGAGGTCCTCGACTTCTCTAAATTTGTGGTTAGTACAAAATGTTTCATTTATATTCTCATTTACTGTCATATACAGTAGTAGAATGCGGATGAATGCCTACTAATGCTTTACATACGTGAGCGCCGCGCTGTTTTTGGCTGTTATTGCTGTATTGTTTATGTTTTATTCTTAATAATCGTTCATATGGATTGGAATAAATTTAAAACTGGTGCCTGCCAATGTGACTGTCACATGTCACCCGTGACAGCCACTTTTCTGTGCCTCTGATTGGTCTTGACAAAAAATGTTTTATTTATTACTTTTAATTATATATTTTATTTTTGTTTATTTTGTTAGTTATCTTGGAGTTTGAGGTGATACTTTAACATTGTGTAATTATGTAACTTTATTAGCAGCGTAAATAAAGTGAAATGCGAAATGGGCCAACATTTAGAGTAACACCCCCTAACGCTCTGGTTGCTATGGTAACGGGTAAACGTTCCTTTCAGAATAAGTTTTTAGTGCTGTTGTGATGATCTCAGGGTTATTTCAGGGTTATCTCAGCCTATTTCTGCCTCCTAATGTAGGTGATACTTTTACCTTAAATAATAGCTTAAACTGATTGAGGCCAAGTGGAAGGAGATAATATATTGCATGGGCTCCTTGACTTATGACGTACTCGACTTATGAAAATATTGCTGTTCGGTGCTGCCCAAACCCTGTTTTTTATGGTGTGAAAATGAAAGTGAAACTCTAAAGAAACAAATACAATGCAGATCCTCAGGTGGATCAATGTCTCCCTCTGGTGGACTGGTGAGGAATGGCCCCAGGGCAAAACACAGTAAACGCTTATGTAAGGGAGTTTTGACTTCAGCTTTTGACACATGTCGTAAGTCAAGGACCCCCTGTATTCTTTTCTAATGCTAATCATTATTACTTTTCAAGTCCCGCCCTTGAAAGACAAATATATTCTCTAGACAAAAAGTGTATGATACAAATTTTCCAGTTGGTGTAAGTGTCTTGACTGTGGGTTGAATTTGGCAAATGTTCAGCAAAAAACATCTGAGAGTCTTTGACTCTGGTGCCATGAATATCGTTGAGGAACATCAGTCTTTAGGTTACCCATTGAAATTCCACCCGGGTTTACTCCTGGCTTTAACTGGGTCATTGCAGGGTGTTTACCTTCTCTCTCCGTATATGAGCATATTCTCCATGCATTTATAAGTGCATTGGCTTATGGGGCTTTGTTGTACTTCAGATCAGCTCCTCCTTTCCAGAATGTTGGAAACCAAGCTGCATATTGTTATTGAAGTTATTTTTTCCATACACACACATACATCGCTGTATATTTCACCCTCAATCCTGGCCACTGGGGGAAATCCCCATGGCTAATTATTCCACACTCCAGACAGGGTTTCTGGATGATGTTGAATGAAAGCAGCCCATTCCGTAGCCTTTTGTAGCATTGTCCGTCTTGTTTGCTGATCCAGTTTGGAGGAACAAGCTGTTCTAGGCTGGATGACGATGATGGCATATACTGTTCACCTCTTAATAATTGTTTTAACAAGTGTTCTAAGAGACAGCCAAGACCTTTTTTCTCAAATCATTCTCTAGGTGTTTTCACAGAGACCTCAGGAATGTTCTGTTGTGTTTGAGAGACTTTGCAAAGCTTTACCGACAGAGAACGCTGCTTTACCAAGTTACAACATCACTTTATCAATTGTGTTGTGTCGCAGCCTGATGCTACAATCATGTCAATTCTTTTACTCTCATTCATCTACACCCAGTTCCCCATAATGACGAAGATGAAAAAGACAATTTGACACAATTTTTACATTTACTAAAAATAAATTATCCCAAGTGTTGCTTTTGCTGAGTTGCCTCCCATTACTCTTGCGCACTACTGAGATGTTTCTACACCTTGATTGGAGTCCACCTGTAGTAAATTAAATTGATTAGACATGATTTGGCCATGAGCCATGAGGTCAAGGTCATATTGTATAGCACTTTTTACGACTAACATTGTCACAAAGCAGCTTTACAGAATCAGGGTCCGAGCCCCTGCTGAGCCACAGTTGACAGAGGCCAGGAAAAATTCCCTAAACTGTAGGAAGAAGCCTCGGGAAGAACCAAGGCTCGGAAGGGGAACCAATCACCGGATAATAATAACAGAAGGACTAATGACAAGGAAGGTAAAGGAGAAGCCAATTGGCAGGTTTATTGATTTTCTTCATGGAAATAATTCCATGTCCTTGACTTTTCTCCAACTTTTTGTGCTTCATCAGTTTAGCATATTAAAAATTAAACATATAATTTTTGCACAGACCACATTTTATGTGCCCCCCCCCCACCCCAAACATTATAAAAGCGACATTCCAAAAGCGACACGATGAGGGCCTGACGGCACCTCAACCATTGCAATT
>JBBIGC010086308.1:0-10250 GCA_037576955.1 Lepidarchus adonis
TCCTGGATGAGCTGCACTACCTGAGCCACTTGTGTGGGTTGTAGACTCTGTCTCATGCTACCACTAGAGTGAAAGCATCGGCAGCATTCAAAAGTGACCATAACATCAGCCAGAAAGCATAGGAACTGAGAAGTGCTCTGTAGTCACCACCTGCAGAACCACTACTTTATTGGGGATGTCTTGCTAATTGCCTATAATTTCAGCATGTTGGAGTTTGAGATATTTTTCAATGAAATCAGGAGAAAAATCAGAAGAAGAATAACAAATTCTCATTGATTGTTGCTATTGAGACTTTACTTAACAAATGTGAATTTCTGGGTGTTTCTGAAGTTTCTTTTCATATTCCAAAACAAGTTCTAATGTTTTTGAATGTTTTTGGATGTGATGGTAAAATATATCATGGATAGACTTTTTGACATTTAATCAGATTTTTTATTTCTCTTGTAGGTATGCCATCCCCGGGAGGCCCAACACAGTAAGTAACCCTGCAGTATGCTACAGAAATGAAGTGCTGCTGTTAGTGCCATATTGCATAAAACATTTTATTGCCCCTTAGGAAAAGCATGAACACTTAGAGTTAAATTAGCTCCGCTAAATAGCACATCGTTTCCATATGGTTACCTCACTTCAACAACAAGTAGCATGCAATTTAACTACATCTATAGCAACAACATTTATTTATGTTAAATGTATATTTGTACATGCCCAATGGAAGAAACATACTTAATTTATTCTTAAGGAAAGTGCTGATGTTTTATGCAGAACGCTGATTTGTGTTTAGATAAGGTCAGATGCTCAGTATCTCTCCTTTTCCAGAAAGGTCACTTTGTCTGCAGCTAGTGAGGACGTTCTAATTTTCTATTCACTGTGAGTCTGTCGTGATGAAATCAAACTGTAATTAAAGACTTTTTGATGCTGTTCCCCTGTGTGCCTTAACTCACACCCTGACGCACCGGCACAGTTGGATAGAATACTTAGTAGCGATGGCGGAATACCGAATACACTGTTGTAAATGTTTCTGATAACAATACACAGACGAGTAACATATACGTGGAACTTGGGGGATTTTTACTTCATTCACTGTGTTCCTCTTTGTTACTAGTTGCCAGTTTTCTTCATGTATTTTTTCTCTCCTCGCCTCCTTTAGTCCACTGCTTCTCCTGTAGTCCCCAGAGAAGGACCACTGCCTTTTTAATGTACTCAGCAAAAGTCAGACCATTTTCAGCAATAGGCCCTTATGAAAGGCCCTTACTTTGATATGCTGCTGCTTTTATTTCAAAATTGTCTCATTCTTGCTGAAAACACAATACTAAAATACAAAAAAATTGCCCTGTCCCAATAACAAAAGAATGCAAATGTGACTATTAAGTTGGAAGCTCTTTACCGGTATTGCCTTTTTAAATCGCTGGGCTTTTTCAAGCCCTCAACCACCATAGTACTGACATACTGGTCATTGTGTTACATCCCACCTAGTCTACAGTAATGTCATTATTCTAACAACCAACAACCACATTGCCCAATTTCCCACATAACTCCATTTGCTTCCAGATGACTATTGAATACAATTTACAATACTGCTTTTATCATTTAATACTCTTCATAGTCTTGCATCCACAGTTTAAATGCATTCCTCTCACATCTGGCAATTAGAGTCTATAACACAATTCAAAAATTTACTTTAAACACATCTTTCCAGGTTGGCATTTTTGATCTATTTTAATTGATTTGTTTTATTTATTTTTTTTAAATACATTTTCTATCAATGATTGTGATTTTTGGCAACTATTCTATTGTATTTTCTCAATACTGTGTGGGTTTTCTTTGCAAGGTCGGTGCAATGAAAGTGGTTTCAAAAATGTTTTTTTAAATTTTTATTATGACTATGAGGCTTTAATATGCGGCCTGTATGCAACACCATGTCATGCTCACACAAGTCCAGTGCACAGTTGTGAGCTTATGACTTAACATGAATACCACTGAGTGAACGATTCAGTTCAGTCATCCCTCAACAGAGCTCAGTAACTGAGATAAAGGACTGGCTCATCACACTGACTTCTCAGTCTACTCAGGCTTTAGTAGAATGGTTGTAAAGTAGTTGTTTGTGTAGTTCGTCTTCACAGTTTGTCTGGCAAATTGTTTTTCTATTTTATTTCATTTTTCAAGACTAATTTTCATGTTGATTAATACAAAGGAATTTGTTAGACTTAGTAAAACAGAATAAATGGACAATCACATCATAAACAGAGAGTCACAGGACAATTCCCATACCAGCAATCCAACCACCCCCAGCAAAAATGAGTGGAAGATTTAATGGTGGAAAACATGTGGCCATAGATTGGCATTTCTGTTCTTTTGGGCTTTCCTATCCTGAGAGTCCAAATCGAGTCTCTACTCAAGCTCCTACTACCTCACTCTCTTTGCTGAGTGGACGTTTCCAAAGCTGAGGTGTCAATACCTTACTACAGGCCCAAGATATCAATACCATTTACCTGTGTTCTGTGAGTCAGCACTCTGCATGTTCTCTGTAACTGCCTCACGGAGAAAAGGTCAAGCATAGTTCTGGCTTATAACAATGCATTAGTGCTACTTACTTTACATAATCATGTGTTGCTCAGTTCCAGTATGACTCAGCGTCAATGCTTTATGATCATAAAACAAAACAACAAAAGGCATTTTCTGTTTAATCTCATATTGCTTTATGTACTACTTTTTTATATAAAACTTATTATAGATAATGTGTGCAATTAATAATATTACACCAGTAGAACTACTTGAATAAAATATTAATATCATTATAGAATATTAGGTTTATTATCCAGAATATTTATTTTTTATTAGGAAGTTTGTTTAAATACACAGTATCTGAAAAAAGTGAGTGCACCCCTCACATTTTTGTAAATTTTGTATTATATCTTTTCATGGGACAACACTGAAGATATGACACTTTGGAATTCCTCTTTGAAGGCCACTTTGATCACACCCACTGGTTGGAGACCAAACCCGAGACACAAGATGTTGGACACAACTCCTCCCAGACTAACGACTTACTACAATGATAGCTCGCCATTACTTTACGAGATGGGGTCTCTGGGCTCTTTGATTGTTTAAGGTCTGTGGGGAACATCTGGCAGGTTCATAGCCTGGTGCACTGCAGGAGACTCTGGAGAAATAAAGAACTGTAACTCTGGAGCATGTCAGCAATGTTAGCAAAATGCTCACAAGAGTTAAGGAGGGAGGAGATGCAGGTAAACATGGCCTCCCAAAATTCAACCTGTGGGTTTGAATGTGTTCACAGGGAGAGGGGTCGCACATAACACAAGCTAGTCAGCATCAAGACAAAAGCAAATCCGCTATCAGCTCCGCCTGTGTGTGTTAGAAGTCTTCAGGTGTGCCGTGCTCACGGCTTTCTGATTTACATTCTGCTGCTGCGCACCTGCTCTTTGCCTGTGTGGAAGCTCCTGGGATTAGCAGTTACACACAGTCTTTGAGTTGCCTTTGTTTTCCATGCTATGATGAATAACTGCTGTAAAAAACTTTGTCTGCAATGCACTGTACCTCACAATACCTTTATTTAAAGACTTCAGACTGTTGTATTTGATGATACAGGTTCAACAAATGCCAGTGTATTAGGTACATATACTTGTGCCTACACCCGCTTCCCATTTTTTCAGAAAAACGGACCATATAGGTCATACATACAATAATATAAGTGTCATTTCTGGCGTCTTTGTTCAGCTTCAAAGGCTGTGAGATGTGAAATGCCAAATCTTTATTAACCTTTTCCTAAAACAACAATCAGCATCCTTTTTAAAGGCCTATGTTTTTGTCACTCATCCACACAATAACAATAACTCTCTCACAACACAGCATTACAATATTACAATATTACAATATTACATGCTGCTCATCACCAGCCTCAATGTGCAATATACAGTGTGCAATATACTCACTACCAGTTTAGACTTGAGGGCAATTAGTGCAATTATTATAATTTATTCTATTTATCTTATTTTACTACAGTCATCACAAAATCACAGTTTACTTTTGTAGTTTTTGTTACCTTTGTATTTTTATTACTTTTGTATTCTATTTCCTCGTATTTTTATCATAAGATGTATGTTACTTTATGTCACTGTGTCTATGTTGCAGTCACTACATAAGCAATTTCCTTAGGGACAATAAAGTTTTCTGATTCTGATTCTATGTTGGTTAAATATTGTAGTTTCAGCTACTTTTGTGGCTCGAAAAATAGAATGAAATACTACAAATGCAACAAATTGTCTAGTAGTTTAGTCATTTCTTATTATTATTTGTAGTAATGGAAAGTTATTATTTATTAGCAGGAAAGTAATTTGAACTAGAATCTTACAGGCCCAAATATCAGAAAAGTTGGATGTTCTGAAGGCATGCCGGTCCACCCGCTAGAATCAACGTTAACCTACGTCTTTACATTATATTGCCTATATTTTTGCCTATTAAAATTGTGCAGCTTTGGAACTTTCTGATCACTGCTTGATTCATCTTCTACCAACCTACAAGCAGAAATTAAAATCTGCAAAGCCTGTAGCCAGAACTATGAAGGAATTGACCAATGAAACAAAGCCGGAGCTGCAGGACTGCTTTGATTGCACAGATTGCAGCCAGTAATTTGGCAGTGGTGGCCTAGTGGTTAGGATTTGCCCCTGAGATCTGAAGGTCACAGGTTCAAGCACCACCCGGGCACCACTGAGGAATCCTTGAGCAAGGTACCGTCTTCACTTTTCCCCGCTTCACTGCTCCCCGGGCACTGTTGATAGCTGCCTGCTGCTCCACGTGTGCATGTGTGATGGGTAAAATGCAGAGGACAAATTTCGCTGTGGTGACTGTGTGAAGTGGTGTGTTCACATTGATCGGAAATCACAAATCACTAATCAAAGAATCACTAATTTGGGTGAACTAACAGACACTGTGGCATCTTAGATGAGTTTTTGAGAAGATGTGTGCATGCCAGCAAAGACATTCTGCATATTTAGCAACTGGACAGTGTATTGTACAAGCAGGCCAGGAAAACCCTGTCCAGGTAGATCAGTTCTGCTAAACGGCTACTCCAAGTCAGTGGAGGATGAGTTTTCATCTAACAAACCTTCTTTAATGTGAAGTGTCCTGACCAATAGCTACCTGCCTAGACACAACCCAGCCCCCTGCCGTGGCAACTACCAACCTGGCTGACACCTCAACAAACGCATACATTCTCTACCCCCATCCACACCAACTCAACGACAACAGCCCCATTCACACCTCTGGTTACCCCACCTCCACCCTCGCCCACTGCTAATCATGCTGTTCTCAGAGTGTGTGAACAAGATGTCAGACGGTTCTTTCAGAGGCAGAATGTTTAAAAATCAGCAGGTCCTAATGGTGTCTCAACCTCTTTTCTCAAAGCTTGGCTGACAAACTGGCTCCAGTGTTCACACTGATCTTCAATAGATCCCTGGAGCTGTGTGAAGTCCCCACCTGCTTCAAACGTGTCACCATCATCCTGAATCACTACAGGCCTGGTGCATTAACTTCTGTCATAATGAAGACCTTATAGCAGCTGATGCTGGGCTTGCACCACATTCTGCAACACCTCGACAACCCAGGGGCATATGTTAGGATCTGTTTGTGGACTTCAGCTCAGCGTTCAACAACATCATTCCAGAAATCTTCTCTGACAAACTCTCTCTGCTCTCTGTCCCCTCTGCCACCTGTCAGGGGTTCTCCTTCCTGACAGGTAGGAAGCAGCAGGTGAGGCTGAGGAACATCACTTCTAGAGAGAAACCTGTAAACATTGTTTACCGGTCCCAATGACTCTTTAGTCTCTACAGTCACGATTGTACCTCCAATAACCCAGCTGTCAAACCTGTTTCTATCCGGGATGGTAATAAATATGTATAACTGTACATACATGGTATATTGTAATGCATATTGCACAAGCATACAGTATATAGTGCAGTATATTACTTCATACCTTACACCCTTTGTGTACTTCTGTATAATATGTATCATATATTGTCTATCGTTAGTTTTTAATTTTGTTATGTATTTTTTATTTGTTCAACTACTAGAGAGACACCATCACTTAAACAAATTTCTTGTGTGTACAAACATACTTGGCCAAATAAACTGATTCTGATTTAGTGTAAAATGATTAGTAATAAATAATGTCATGTTGCAGGTTGTGAAGGATCTTAGAAAATGAATGGGACCTAACTGGTAGGGAATGTTGTTAAAACAGTGTGTCTTCCTGTGAGTCATCGCTGTGCAATTTAGTGATTAGTGATTTTCGATTATTGTGAATACACCACTGCACTCACCACAACAAAATTTGTCCTCTGCATTTAACCCATCACACGTGCACACGTGGAGCAGTGGGCAGCTATGAACAGCGCCCGGGGAGCAGTGAAGTGGGGACGGTACCTTGCTCAAGGGTTCCTCAGTGGTGCCCGGGCTGGGACTTTAACCTGCGACCTTCAGATCTCAGAGGCAAAGTCCTAACCACTAGGCCTCCACTGCCCCATAGTAAAGGTTTCAAGACCTTGGTGCACCATGGGCCCACATAATGCCACCTTTGCCCCCAGTATTTAGGCTACTCACTTATTTAGCATCATGCTATTGCAAGAGTACACTGGATATTCTTCACTGTTATTTCAGGCATTGCAACAAAATAACAGCCTCAGCAATAGTGCACTAGGTAGTGAATAAAGGAATTTTGGATGCAACCAAAATACAATATATACTTAATAATGCTTTCTATGAATTGTAATGTGTAACATGAACTACATAGGGTATTCTGTCATTCTACGGAATATATTCTAAACCATAGAGAGTGTTAGTTTGTAGATGGAGGAGAACTTGACAATACTTAGGGAGTAGGCTGTAACTTGAACTTGTCTCTTGAAGATTGTGTTGCTTCGATTATGATGTGTAGCATGTTCTAAATGAAGATAACCAACTGCATTTATTCCCTTAGTCCAGTGGTCACCAACCCTAGTCCTAAAGACATATTTCCCTGTAGAGTTCGGCTTCAACCTGCATCTGCTCCACTAATGTGTGAAGTTCAGCCTATCAATGACTTCTGAAGAAATTAATTATCTGGGGTAGTCATTGTGGTGTGAACAAGACTCTGCAGGAAGGTAGATCTAAATGACCAGGGTTAGTGACCACTACCTTAGTCCAAATACCATCTTTAATGTGTAGGCAATATAAGGCCACTGCTTTAGTCACCTGTGGAAAGGAATGCCACAGTTTTAATCAAAGCCTAAAATAGTTTACTACACAGTGCCCTCCACAAGTATTGGCACCCCAGGTTAAGATGTGTTCTTAATATAGTATATAAAAATATTATATAAGGTTTGCAACACAAAAAAAGTGAAAAGGTGAAAACTAAACCTTTAAAATTACATTTTTATTTTGATATATATTTTTTTACATGAAATCATATGTGCCTAAGAACACATATTAACCATGGGTGGAAATAATTGTGGAGGGCATTGTATATTGAATAAAGGATAGTTTTGATAAAGTTTACATAGACACAACCCAGTAGTGAATAGGCACAGACTTAGTGAAGTTACTGTAATGAAGCAGCTTATGGAAAGAGCTTGAAATGTTATTGCTGATGAACAGACATAATCTTCACTTTAAAGTGTTAAAACATTTCCTCCTACAGGTAATTTCACTCATTTCAGAGAGCAGAGCAGATCATCACAGGCCACTTTGAGTGCTTTCCTGCATTATCGGTCTGGATCGCTGTGTAAACATCTAAGCCTATGGCTCACGTGTTCGGGAGATTTAGCTTTAAATCCTCCGGGATTGTAGACGCAAGGCAAATAAAAAAGGAAAGGCCAGCCTCTGTATTTCTGTCTTCTGCAGAAATGTGGGTGGACAAACCTGCAGCGTTAGCACAAAAACTCAATAAATATCAGTCTGGTGAAAACTTGTTTGAAACTGTGCTTAAGCATTTTTTTTTATCGCACAAGCATCTCATTTGAGTGTATTTCCGTTTGACTTCCATTCTGTCAGCTTAAGCTGATTCATTGAGTTTATGGGCAAATAATAATGTACACTGTTTTGACTCAAATGTACCATCAGCCCTATGTAACATCCTTTTATCTATGTAATGTCCACAAAAGTAAGTTATATATACTGTAGCTATAAGACTCTATTACTTATTAGTTAAGAAGCCATCATCTGGGGTTCTGGCTCACTTGACTATAGACCAGATTGACCATCATTGGGAATTCTTTCTCACTTGTTCTTCAGACCAGTTTGATTACAATGGATCATCTGCATGTGCTGCTCACCCCCCAAAATCAAACCTACTACTACAACTTGAAACAAATTGCAGACTAACTAATGTGATGCTACTAATGCTAACTAACTACTGCTCTTCAGTGTTTAAGACTTTTTATTGTTGTTAATCTCTGTAGTATTTCTCCTTTATTCTTTCTTTTTATCCAGTATTGACCAAGTCTTGGTTGAATTTCTCTAGCTTGAAAGCGTTTTTGTCCATGGCTTGCTCACTAGGGGCTTGGATCTCTGTAACGCTGCTTTGCAGCAACATAAAAGAAGAACACTTTATGAGCTTCATAAATAAAATTGACTTCTCTTATGTTAGGCAAGCCTTATAGACCCAGGGCAAAACTAATGAGTTACACTTTAGATACAGTGCTGGTTTACTATGTGCTGGGTAAAGGATGTGTTGGATTTTTAAAAACTTAAAATTAAT
The DNA here is from genome assembly GCA_037576955.1 of Lepidarchus adonis. NCBI lineage: Eukaryota > Metazoa > Chordata > Actinopteri > Characiformes > Lepidarchidae > Lepidarchus > Lepidarchus adonis. The sequence goes on from JBBIGC010086308.1 coordinate 8,750, forward strand.
TAATCTGTTTCAAATGCCCATATCACACCACACCATTTTTCGTGTTATTTGTTCCCTGAAGTTCACTAATGACATTTGCACAACTTAATGCATGTAAATCAGTAGTAATCCATTTGTGCATGGTCATTTCTTAATATGGGTAGGGCTAAACTGTTGTATGCTGATTGGGTGAACAGATGTGTATATATGTGCTGTTTTAATCACAAAAACAATGAATTCAATACTGTTTTTCAACTTAAGTACAACTACAACCCTACAAGGCTACAAAGAATGGGGAGTGAACAGTACGTCCTGAAGCTATAACAGTGTTAAAGAGGGACATTCAGTTTATCATGTTATGGGCCCTTTAACTCAAAGTGCACCATAGACATTTTGTCAGCCATGGCTGTGTAGGCCTGGTACCATCTCGGATTGGACTCCATTCACTCCCACTCACTTCCTCATACTCACAGCCTCATAATGACCTCAGCACAGTGACTCCCCCAAGGGCCTGCACTATCTAAGCTCTATTTTTGTGAAATTATTCTAGAAACCTGACCTCCGGGAGACCAGGCTGCTTGGTGGGAAATGAGGATTCATCTGTGACTGTAGAAAAATATCTACTGGAGTCCAGTGTGGAGCAAGAGAACGCCAAAGGCAGCACATCACATTATACTGGAGGTTAGAGTCTATTCGTTTTCTATGCTTTCTTTATGTGTGTTACTATTGCTGGTCTATTTGAAGAATAAAGCTTAGACTGCTTATAGAATAAAGCATAGACTACTGACAGAGTTAAGCTTAGACTACTAACAGAAAGAAAAGCATAGACTACTGACAGACTTCAGCTTAGACTACTAACAGAAAGAAAAGCATAGACTACTGACTGATTTAAACATAGACTACTAACAGAAAGAAAAGCATAGACTACTGACAGACTTAAACATAGACAAATAACAGAAAGAAAAACATAGACTACTGACTGATTTAAACAGACAAATAACAGAAAGAAAAGCATAGACTACTGACAGACTTAAGCGTAGACTACTAACAGAAAGAAAAGCATAGACTACTGACAGACTTAAGCGTAGACAACTAACAGAAAGAAAAGCATAGACTACTGACAGACTTAAGCGTAGACTACTAACAGAAAGAAAAGCATAGACTACTGACAGACTTAAGCATAGACTTCTAACAGAAAGAAAAGCATAGACTACTGACAGACTTAAGCACAGACTACTAACAGAAAGAAAAGCATAGACTACTGACTGACTTAAGCGTAGACAAATAACAGAAAGAAAAGCATAGACTACTGACAGAGTTAAGCTTAGACAAATAACAGAAAGAAAAGCATAGACTACTGACAGAGTTAAGCTTAGACTACTAACAGAAAGAAAAGCATAGACTACTGACAGACTTCAGCTTAGACTACTAACAGAAAGAAAAGCATAGACTACTGACAAACTTAAGCATAGACTACAAACAGAAAGACAAGCATAGACTACTGACAGACTTAAGCTTAGAC
>JBBIGC010086319.1:0-10249 GCA_037576955.1 Lepidarchus adonis
TCTCTCTCTCTCTCTCTCTCTCTCTCTCTCTCTCTCTCTCTCTCTCTCTCTCTCTCTCTCTCTCTCTCTCTCAAGCTGTGCATGCTGCCTTATATCTGGTTGAAATTCTTACTGCTATTACCAACTCACTCCTGCTGAAGACTGCCAATGAGCAGAACTGTAAGGTCCACTTACTTGATCAACAGTCATCATGGTCAACCTGTATACTCGGAACTGCTGCCCCTCTTGTCTTCCATGACCACATCACTCATCATTAGGGCTTCTCTTTTACCTGTCCCTGATTAGTTTGACTACCATGGATCATCTTCCTGTACTTTATGTTGCATAAGCACACGCTAGATGTGTCACTCCACACTATAAACTTTTTAATTTTTGTTGTTATTGATATTCAGTGTCCAGAAGGAGTTTTCCTTGCCTCTGTTGCCCTTGGTTTGCTCATTAGATACCTGGACCCTGATTCTGTAAAGCTGCTTTGTGACAACAACAGTTGTCAAAATTGATATCCATCTATCCATTTTCTAAATTGCTTTATCCATTTTGGGTTGTGTGGAAGCTAAAGCCAATCCCAGCTGACTACATGTCAATACATCACAGAGACAGACAACCGCCCACACACACCTATGGGCAATTTAGAGTTGTTAGTCCTCCTAATGTGCATGCCTTTTGTTGGAGGAAAGAACCTCCTCTTGCACCAAAAACATGGATTGCCAGTGAGAATGCATTGTCCTCGGCTCCAGCCAGATACCCTTTCAGCTTGTCTAAACTCTGAGGAGGACAATGAGAAGAGAGGAGCCAGCTTTTATAACTTCCTGGGAAAAGCACACAGGACTTTTGATTGGCCTAAATAGCTAGCGAGGTGGCTGGGCTAATTTGTTGACATTCCAGGAAAGAACAGAGAGAGACTGTTAGTGCTGAGCTAAAGCTAAATTTATAAACAAAACTTTGTTTACACTTTAGAGGCACAGGTGGCTAGCAAGGTGGCTAAGCTAACATTTCAAGGACAAAGGCAAAGCATCTGTTGTTATTAACTGGGTGGACGCATGCATGACGTGTTGTCACTAGTGAAAACATTTTGAGGTTTTCTTATAAAGGCTCGGGCCGGTTGGGTGAAGCTTGGTGAGTCGTGAAGGTATGACAGTCGGTCATACCTTCATGGTTGTTCAAGTTTAAATGTAACTGCTGAGAAACTGTGAGTAAAGATTCTTCTGTTTTTAATAATAAGATGACTTCTGACTCATTCCTTGTGTGGAAAATCATTATTTAGATAAAAGATTAGTTATGTCAAGACCTCATGCAACTTTAAAAGTCCTTACCGCTGTAGGAGGAAGAAAGGTTTATCTCTTCTTCAGAAAGCCTTAGAAGGCAGCCTCACTCAGGTGAGGTGTCAGAGTATAAAACTTTGGATCTTGCAAACTCCACACAGAAAGGCACCCATGGACGACTTTGGGATTGAACCCAGGATTGTCTTGCTGGAAGGTGACAGCAGTATAAATTAACCCAATATCCTAGTGGTATATAAATAAAAATGACTCTACTTGATTTAATATCATTTAGTGAAGGACCATTCTCAGTACAGCAATGATGCCAAAATTGTGGTATGATAGTGTGAAAAGTGTTCACACATGTTAGTGTCACTGCTGGATAAAAAATAGTCTGATAACTAGAAATAATCAGCCAAAAACAGTCCAGAAAAGCTAACTATGAATGAAGAGCTAGAGCATGTCTAAGTTAAACAGTGCAAGGAAAAAAGATAACCTACAGTCTAATTAACAACAATGTATATCAAGAAGGTAGGTGTGTCTACTGAAGTGGCCAGTTTGTGTTAACCCAGCAAATATTGCACGGGTTTCTCTACAGCTTTGCCTTTGTGACTCTAGTGTTTTCTCTTAAACAATACTTCCTCAACCTGTTAACCAGCCCCATGTTAAAACATTCAGACCAATACAGGCAAAGGCATGCCCTGGTTTATTTGTGTAAGTCAATCTGCTCTTTAGAAAATCAGCAGATGTTTTATTTTCCATTGATTGTACGCCCAGATCTCTAAGAAAACAGCTTTTATTGATCATCATCTGATACATGTCAAGGAATAATTTATTTTATATCATGTTTTTTAAAATAATTAAATTCTTAAAGTATAGGAGCTTGATTGTAGATTCACACACATGTTTACTCTCCTATATTACATTAAGCATATTTAACAGTAGCTATGTAGATCTTCAGGTTCTCAGATAAAGAACTCAAACAGTGCTTAAATAATACAATCTTTTCAACACAATTGCAAGCAAAATCAATTTAGCAAGATGCCAGAGAATTCCAAGTTTCCAGTTTGAATTCATGCCCCAGGTAAAACCAATTCTAGGACCTGCTCCTCTTTTCTAAATCTTATCATAATGAAGAAAAAAAGCAACTTCATAGACCAGCTTTCATCAATGTCCACACACTCTGTTATTTAAATTTCCATACCCAGCATTGCATTGAGCCAAAGGGCAAGGTCCTCCTTCATGGGCAGCAGACTGGCTTCATGCCTGCTGGCCAGCCACTCACTGTACTGCTGTAGACAGGAGAGGTCAGGCATGGGTTCCCGCCGCGGACTCAAGGGCCCGTTCATTCTGAACCAGTTCTGGAACCTGGAACTAATCACACAGAAGCCATGCTTTAGTAAACACATGTATTTATGAATGATTTTACTGGGTAATAAACATTCTTCATGAACATACCCTTTCATTCATAGCTAGCTGACATGCCATAACATTGCTGAACCATCCAAATATCTGCTTTATCTTATCTAGTAGTTCAATGTAACATTAGTAAGCATTAACAGAAAGCACTAGAGTTTATTTTTCTCTGATAATCTGTGTGTTAAAGTGAACCCTTGAATCCAGGAGTAGGTGAGATTCATTTTTCTATGATACTATGTATGCATACTACACACCCTGATATTTTGTAACCCCAGAAAGATCCAGAGCTATTAAAGTGAGTTTTGGGCTTCAGCCCCTGGGCTCATAACTATAAAAACTGAAGAATCAGACTTTACACACCAAAGATGTCTGATTATTTGCATTTTGGATAAAGGAAAAAAACTTTTTTTTTATTGGCAAAATATTTTTTATCATACATTTTGACTAAAATATTATTCTTTTTATACTCTCTGAAACAGTTGCTTTAGTACATATAGAGAATGACTTGAAGCCTTTTTGTCCGTTATTTACTATACTATACTTTAGCAGGTTCATCATAAAATGTGAGTATATTTATTTAGAGAACTAGACTTGGATTGCAGGCATGCTGTTTATACAATGCAAAAAAAGTGCTGATGTATAGTGCTGACACACAGACTCTGCAACAGTGGAGCGATTGAATGAATTTCATTTGGCTGCGCTGTTAAAGTATGCTGTTCACATGTCTTTGCTTTTCTCTATCAGCTACTGTCAAATCAAACCATGTTTATATATACACCAGCTCTAATGATGCAGTGACCAGACCTACAGAGCTATGGATGAAGGGTTGAAAACTACAAGAACTGTAAAAACCAAAAGCTGGTAATATGACGAACAATTTATTTTTTATTTCAATGTTCTCGAAACAGGGGCTAGATGAACAATATTTACCTGAATGTGGAAAAACTCTTGGGTCTTGGCAATAACAGGACATGTACAGTGTATATAAAACAGTATGCACACACAGTTTCACCTCCTACAAAAATACACATGAGCCGCACTACACAGAGAGCAGCCAATGGCAAAAACAAAATGAACAAAAAATCCAAAAGTTGCTTTAATGTACATTCACACACATATCAATGCCAAACAAACACCATGGCTTATATTTACAAAACTTCTCACAGTAGAACTGCTGATCTGGAATCTGTTCATGGAAGGGTTTTTGTATCAAGTTATGAACAAAAGGGGAATCTGGACCTAGATCATCATTGCTAGAGTGAGAAGCTTTGTATATGTCAGTGTCACCAGTGGCTGAGATAAAAAAAACTTTGAAAACAACAATTAGTGATTTTGTCAAGACATTCAAATATTAAAATTATTCATTGAGTTATTAAAAATGTGTGCAATTTAAGAGTTTGCACTTAAAACAAATACAAGCATCTACATTACACTGAAAGCAGGCAGAAGAAGAAAAAAACCCTCAGACAAATGTCTGCCGAGACAGCCTATTTTGTTAACCGAGGATTTAATGGATAAGGCTTATGTCAATCCATAGCAACCAATGCCAGTTGCACCTCATATTTTCCCCATACTCAGACAGCCATTCATCAGAGGGGTCTTAACACATGTAGCAACATGATTCCCGCACTCGTAACTGCGGCAACTCTCCTCGGGTAAGGGAAGGAGAGCAGACACCTGTGGGGCAGATGTGCAGATGTGCACCATCCAAATAGGCCCATAGAGGAATGGGGGCAAAACAGTGAGCTCCCATTTATTTTTTTTAAGTTTGAGAAGCTGGGGAGTGGTGAGGGACTTGTAGTGTACAATAGACCATATGGCAATTTTTTTATGAACAACACCAAGGTCAGGTGAAGAACTTTTTGCCTCAGAAGTGGTTCTACATAGGGGTTACTTAACATTTCTGAGAATGCATGTTCCTAAACAATGTCATTCCTGAAGCACGAAAATAAGGGTAACTGCGACATAAGCTGAGTAAACAAATGCAAACTGAAAGCATAAGGGAGCAAAAGAGAGTTGCATAGAGATTCTCAAAGCAGTGGCTGGGCTTTGAACCTTACCACAGTTCCACACTTATCGCCACACATCACTGCAAAAAGAAACAGCATTGAAAACTCTGCATCTGCTTTTATCTTCATGGATCATGAGGTAAAGATCATTGACTTCATTCTCAAATAAGACAGCAAAGTCAGGCACTTGAGATTTAATGATCTGGCAAAAGTGTAATGGATTTTATCTGTGAGCACAGAAAGCATTACTATGATTGTGGAGAAAGGCAATAGTTGAGATGTTTCCCTTCTCACTTATATCAAACTACACTACACACAAACAGTCTGTGCGTGTTGTTACAGGGTAAGTTCTGCTCTTGGGGCCTTGTGCTAGTAAACACCTACACCTTAAGCCAAATTCCTTTATTTTAACAGTGACCTGGTACTGGTACTGATATGTGATTCCCCACTCACTGGATGAATGGTAACAAAAAAAAGTGACAAAACACACACCCACACAAACATCTTACTCAGGGTAAGGTTAAAAAGACTGCATTATTTGCTTTGGACCATTTCTATCGTCACTATATTTACATTCCATTTACAGCATTTGGCAGAAGTACTTTTCCAGAATGATTTGCAGTCTACAGAGAAAATATGTCCTTTACACCATTGAGATCCCACCTGAGCTGAAGCTTGCCTTTACATCAAAAAAGTTTTGTGTGTTCAGGCTGTACATGATTAAATATTGACATATGTGTTTTAATGGCAAATGTGACAAAACAATCATGTTTTAGGACATGATGTGTTACAATTGAGCCTGGATGGATGATGGGGCATGGGAAGCCCACACAGCACTAATACAGCACACAGGTGTTACATTCACAGTATCACTGACACCTGACCCAGTACACACACAGACAGAGGCCTAACCAGCAGGCATAAAGGGCCTCTGTGCTCAGACACACACACGCACGCACGCATGCACGCACGCACACACACACACAGGGCGGAACAGTGAAATTAACATTGGGGGGCACACATTTGCTACAATGAATAAAATCTCAGTCGATCCACACTAAAGATTAATTAGCTACAGGCCGGCTCCACTTCTACTATGACATTAACATACTGTGTAAACCAAATCAATCAATATCAATAGCTGTACTTTCATGTCTTTGATGTTTACTATTAGTCAAGTCAATTAAAAGGTCCATTCACAACCTACAAATGGTACTACATGGTATGTGGTACTGATCTCTATTGCCAGAAAACTTGGAAATACAATGTTCTTGTAGCTTTTAGTCACATTGGACAATAAATTTAAATGTAAATGTACAATGAATGTGCATTAATATTTACAAACCCAGTTCACTCTTTACACATATGGCTGGAGTTTTTTGCTGAACTAAATTCCAGCTTGGTGATATAATAAACCAATACTATTGGGAATAGTGTAGAATCCCCACCCCTGGTAAGTAAGTTCAGAAAGGAGGCAGATTATATATTATGGAATGTGTCTATGCCTGTGCTGTTCAATGTCTTTGGTGATGTACTCATTAACATTAACATCAAACGATGTCTGAGAGACCTATAGGTGCTTAGATAATATTTGGTTCCTTTGCAACCTCTCACTCACATTATATGCTGTGCACTTGGTCATCTTTGATGATCAACCACTTCTGGGTAGGGCAACAACATTTTTTTCCTCCATTTGTACGCAAACTGTCTGACTGTTTTATTGGTGAAGTCCAAACTCTTTAGAGATGGTCCCATGAGCTTTTCCAGGTCCTCAGACACCTCCTTTGCTCAAGCCATTGTACACATCCATTAATGTGTTCTGTGTGTGATCAGGCTTTGCTGGATCCCCGTTCATTTGATAACACTTGATTGTCATCCTATTGACTGACAACTCAAGCGTCTGATTTCACTTTCAGATTATATGATAATCCTAGGGGTTCACTTATGTTTTACACTAGCAGATATGTTACTGGATTGTTTGAAAATTAGATCACGTCTTAGGTCACATTCATATATAAATATGGAAAGTTTAAAGGTTTCACAAGCCTTAAATGAAAACATACAGTACAAATCAATGTTTTTCCAGCTTTGCTTTATAGATACTGCAATCTACAGCATCCAAGTGAAAGATATAACAGCTACAGTTCAGAATAATAAAAAAAGAAATACTGAGATTAATAAAGGATCACCCTTCTCCTAAACAATATTTGTAATCTCAATCAGCGGTAAGTAACCACCATGTCCATTGCAGACCTTCCAGGCTTCCACCTGTGATCAATTGAAATTAGATTAGTTAAGCATAAAACAGCTGTTTTGGAGCATTCCCTTACTTGGCAGTGCAACTGACAGCAAACAACTGACTATGGTTGGCAAGCCACTTTCAAAATATATCAGGGATGGAGTTGTGGACAGACATAAAGTATCAGAATCAGAAAACTTTATTAATCCCGGGGGGAAATTGTTTAAGTAGGAGATGGATACAAAAAAGTATCAATGGCTTTGTCAGTCCCTAGCAGCACAGTGAAGTCTATATTAAAGAAGTGGCAAGCTTGATACTACTAAGAACTGACTGTTCCTCCAAATGGAATTGGAAAAGCAAGTAGGAAACTGCTAAGAAATGCTACTAAGACTTTGAAGGAGTTACAGGATTTTATGGCTAAGAGTGGTCATCGTGTGCATGCGACAACTATTTCACAAGCGTTTTTGATGGTAGCAAGGAAAAGCCACTACTTTCCCCAATACCATACGAATACTAAAGCATAGAGATGGCAGCATTCTGTTGTGGGGGTGTTTTTCTTCCACAGGGCCTGGGACTCTTGTTAAGGTAGAAGGAAATATGGATGGGGCAAAATACCATAAAATTCTCGAAGACAACCTGCTACCCTATGCCAGATAGTTTGAGATGGGCAGAATGGGTACCTTTCAACAGTGACCCAAAACACGCAGCAAAATTGACTGAAGAAAAAAAAGTGCATGTCCTCGTGTGGCCCAGGCAGAGCCCAGACCTAAATCCCATTAAAAATCTGTGGAAATATTTGAGTATCACAGTCCACCAACATTCACCATCCAAACTTGAACAGTCCTGTAAAGAAGAGTGGGTAAATATTGTGCAAAGTTGATAGAGAAGCATCCCAACCGACTCAAGGCTGTCATTAAAGCAGAGATTGGGGAGTCTTGACTGATCTCAATCTTTTTTATTAATAACTGAAGCTGCGATATATATTTCCATTAGATGTTATAGGTATCATTGAGTAAGTAAAGTTGGGAAGAAATATTTTTGTGTGTTTTCATTCAAGGCTGTAAAGCAAAAAAAAAATTAGATAGTTGATTGTGTTTTTATCAAGTTATGTTTTTCCCTCCTTCATAAGACAGTCTGTTCCCCTAAAGAACCCCTGTTGGTTCCTTTATTTTTTAGGAATAAATCCACTGCATGCTGGAATACATTTTACTCTGTGTAAAAAATACACCCTACGGGATTTACGCAGAACAACTTTGAGAGTATTAAAAGAGTCACACCCCATTTAGAGATCTTTCGTGCAAAGTCTTCATGAAAAAGGAAAAGTTCAGCACAACTGCAGGCTGTAATTTACCTACCTACTCATCTCCTGAGCAAAAACTTTCAGGCATACACGCAGTAACAGTTCATTAGCTTTCTCTCTACTACTAGACCAGGCACAAAATAGGTCAAAAGCTCATAGGCATTTCCAAGAAAATAAATCACGCTTTGTGATTGTTTTTCGACTCTGACAGCAAAATGACTGTCCTTCATCACCAACTAGAAAAGTCTAACAACTAAACAAATCTCAGGTGCTAAAGCTTTTGCAAGCTGTATGACTTGAGGCTGTCAGCTGCCCATAAAGTTATACGCAGAAAGGCAAAACTATATTCATACTAAGTTTGAAAGAGAAAAGGAAAACATAGTATTTTTTACAATGATCTGTTTGAGAATGTTTTAGAGCATACAACTGGGTCTTCAATGCTAACATGTTTAAAAGGCTGTGGTTTCTGGAGCAAGCTGCTGTTCAGGTGGCATGAAAACACGACTGCAAGAAAACACGACTGCAAGAAAACACAACTGCATGAAAACACGACTGCAGGAAAACACGACTGCATGAAAACACGACTGCAGGAAAAACCACTCGGCTGATAACTTAATCTGTATGATTACTCTAGATCAAAAAGCTTTTTCCCCTTAAAGCTTTCTGTATCATTTACAGTTTCAGTGTAACCTGAGAAGCTACCAAAAAAACAATGCTGACAAACTCAAAACAAACAAAAATACAACCAAGCAAAATTGCAACATAGTGGGGGCGTATGGCTATAGAGATGGGTTCTTATCCTACCCCAGCTAGAGGATTTGATTAATATACTACCAAAGACTACCTTATAGGTCACATATATATAGAATGCATTAAGGAAAAAGATTTTGGCTTCATATTTAATAAACTCTTCACTTTCAAACATAATTATAGATGCTATATACATAAAGCTATAGAAGCACTTTGGGTACCAAATGAATGAACCCTAAAGGTATGGTTACTTAAATATTGTCAGTTCCATGTAATATTAAACATCTATATAAAGTATTTTTTAAGAAGTATTTAAATCTGGGTGAAATTGAATAACTGAATGAGTAGGATATATTTGCTGCAGAAAGTGTGTACATGCCATATATTGTGATTGTTATTTGACTGAATGTATTGCTTCTACCAGGATCATCAATATCTCATCATTAATTCACCTCTTCAGTAAAACCATAGAAGCATTTTGCATACTAAAATACATCTGATTATTTAAATACAAAAATATAAAAATAATACATTTATTTTTAAGTCAGACTCATTTAGGAGCCTTTGATTTTTGGATGAAAGCTCAGTCAATAAAAATTTGCTTTCACTCCTTTAATTCCTGATATGTCATTCATTTATTAACGTGAATGCTTATTAATCATTGACACCTTTGAAAAACTCAGTAGCTACTATGAATCTACAGTGTGGGTTGTGCAGGTATCAGAGTGAAACTGCAGACGTTTCTCCTCAGAGACACCAATGAAGCAACTTTTCTTGCACTGAATGCCTTGAGAATATGTCTGTTGCAGAAAGTGAGAATGAACATAATATGAATATAATACCTGCCATCTTTCTTCCTTCTGCAGCCTGGTGGTTGGTATTTGACTGAACATATTGCTTTTACCAAAATCATCATCATGTACAAAAATCACGACTCTTGACCCATTTGCATGTCTCCACTTCCACTGAAAGTAAAGCCAATATCTAATCTAATCCACAAAATATATTCATAAACATATTTCTGCTGGAGATCAACTATGATTTCTACGCATTTTCTTTAAAGTGGTTTGTTCAGGTTGATTATATACTTAACATAAAAATACAGACATATTTGCGGCATAGTGCATAATTAACTGATGATCTATTGATACATACATACATACATACATACATACATACATACAATAATTCACTCACATATGAATGTGTGTGTGTGTGTGTGTGTGTGTGTGTGTGTGTGTGTGTGTGTGTGTGTGTGTGTGTGTGTGTGTGT
>JBBIGC010086348.1:0-10248 GCA_037576955.1 Lepidarchus adonis
AAGTTGTCACAAAGCAGCTTTACAAGGTCCGGTCCGAGCCCCTAATGAGCCAAGGCGACGGAGGCAAGGAAAAACTCACTGAAACTGAGGAAGAAACCTTGGGAGGAACCAAAGCTCACTATATATATATAGCAAATAGTCTTATGTACTCTTGCATGTACATGCTTAAGATCCATCTTGATTATCTTGATGTAATCATTTCTTTTTCAGTTTCTTTACAGATTGTGGAAACTCTCTTCCAGGATCCATTGGTGAGTAGAATGTAGAATCTTTTCTTACTTCTGAAGAAAAAAAATTACTACAAATAATTATAATTTGATGTTATTAAATTTCAAAATCATGAAAACATAATTTGACATTGTTTGGAACCTAAACTGAAACTGAGTTGAAAATATATGTCCAGAGCTTTTTCATTTTGAATTTGAAAAATTCAAAAATAACTAAATAACTTGTCAGGGAAGCTGATGCTCATCCTACATCAATTCTACAGTAGATTTGCTATAATTTTCCTTTTGTTTCCCAGCATATAATTATTAAACTCCATCACCCTATCTCCTCCTGTTACCTCAGTTCACTTTGTCTCTTCTATCCCTTCATCAAGGGAAGGTCAAGCCTTCTAGCTTTGATTTAAGCAGGAGCTACACAGGAAACTGCAACACAACTCCTCAGATTTCTTTCCATTCCTACAGTCATAAAATTCAGTCCAGACAACCAGACATAAGGCATAAGAAATATTTATTTGGTCGTGTAGTTCATTCTGACTACACGATCCTTCTATATCACATAAATATGTATCTTGGAACTGTATGCACAAGCCAATCATCTTTAGAAACCTTTTACATAGATTATATCATCACATGTGGAGTTCCTCCCACATCATACACAGAAAATGGTTATTGAATGGTTTCTATAGATACTGTATATCCGCAGTATTTTTAAGGAACTAAATGCGGTTGTGGCATCGATAATCTTTGGCACTTTTATATTCCAGAGCCTTCTTAACTTGTTGGTTTTGAAGTACTACATCTAAATGACTACCCAAACTCATTTGGCCATGTTGAAAGATGTATGTTTCACACATTAATTTTGGAACTTTACAACATGAAACAACAATGAACAGGCCATTTGGGAATCAAGATTTTGGAAGAAAAAAGAAAGGAAAGTAGTCTCACAACAAATGTTATGAGAAACATCTGTGCCCATTGAAAGGACTTCAAACCTGCATCTCCTGTAACCTTTGACTATGAGTTGCCATGAATAATCAGCAAGTTGCTGTCCTTGTGAACCATGGCGCCCTGTTGGTCATATGCTAGATTTGGACCATATTAGTCTGTTAGTCAATGCCTATGACCATTAGCATCAGTTTCTGGATTGTTCCATATGTTGCACATATTACAAAAATGTATTGGGTTGATTTATTTATTTTGGTTAAATCTGCAGTTAAAGAGCTGAGCCAGAGAATAACGACATCATGGCATCAGCTTTGATATATTTGTTTGAACCAATGCTAGATCACTGTACACAATAAGGATGAATGAATCGAGCATTTCTTGGATTATCATGATTAATAACTTTGTTTGAAAAAGTAGGTCAACGCAGTTTCCATTTATATCATCTGTGAAGAAACAGGGAAAATGCTTTTGTTTTTGTCTTCTAATATAACATGTACAGTCTTGTATAAAGATGATTATACTCCAACTAATGACATATTGGAGTCATAATTTAGCTAAACAAAAAACAAAGCAGTCACATGGAAAATGTAAGTACACCCTTTCACGTGTCACATCTTGAAATTTAAAAATTACAATCAGGTGTTCCATTGATTAGAACCTCCTGCAGGAGGAACCTGCCTTACATCTGACATCTAGGGTCTGGTGTTCTCTTTGCTATTGAAGTGTCTGGCATCATGCCAAGCTCTAAAGAACTCTTTGAGGTCTTTGGAAAAAGGCTGTTGATGCCTTTGAGTCTGGCAAGGGGTCTTCAAAAGGAAGGAAAATCACCAACAAGTAGTATAGATTTGCCAATTGTCCAGGGATGGCCGCCCCAGTAAATTAAGTTTAAGACCAGACAGTATATAAGATAAGAAATGTTCAAAAACCCCAGACTTCATCACGGCAGTCCGACTTACATGTCGGACAAAAAATAGTTTTCCAAAAAGAATATAAGAGCGAGACAACAGTTTGCCAAAGAACAAAGAGGCTAAAACCAAGCCCTTTGGAATAATGCAGATAAGATTGTTTGGTGCATGCTGACCAAAGACTAGGGTATGCTGGGGTAAATGTACTGATACACGTTTAAACAGTAGAATATCGTAAAATAGGTCAATATTTCTTGACATTCCTTTCAGAAAGTGAAATTCATATATTATATACAGTACAGGCCAAAAGTTTTTCATTACACATAGAGTAAAACATGTCAAGCCTTTGTTTCTTGGAATTTTGATGATTTTGGATTTCAGATAATAAAACTCACTGTCTCAGAAATGTTTAATATCACATTTCTGTTTAAAATATCATTTTTTAAATTGATATGTCAGGCTTTTGAAAAGTATGTTTATTCCTATGCACTCAATACTTGCTTAAGCCTCCTTTTGTATGAATTACTGCATCAATGTGGTGTGACATGGAGGAGACACTGTTGAGTGTGTAATGGAAGCCCAGGTTGCTTTGATCCCAGCCTTCAGGTCGTCTGCATTGTTGGGTCTGGTGTCTCTCACCTTTCTCTTGACAATACTCCATACATTCTCTATGGGCTTCAGGAGTTTACTGCCAATCAAGCACAGTAACAGCCTGGTTGTTGAATCAGCTTTTGGCAGTGTGGGCAGGTGCCAATTTCAGCTAAAAAATGAAATCAGCATCTCCATATATTGCTTTTTCCACATTGTATCAGAATACAATAAAATTTGAAATGTACCTGTAAATGTTGGTGTGGGGTTGCTTTCTTGTCTCAGAAACTGGTCATTGATTGATCTATGAAATATGCAGCATCAAAAAGTGCATATAATTATGTTTTGGGGGCATTTTTGGGGGTATTATTATCTGTTACTCCACTCACATATTGTGTGGGATTAGAAAAGGGCAGTACATGCAAGAAAACCCTCAAACATTGAACCAAGTTGACTGGTCAGGCTAAAAGGTGTACAGGGGGGTGGACAGCACAAAACCTTTTGGGGCACCTGTTTGGGTCATGGAGGAAGAGATGGCTGCTAATCCTCAGCACTATAATATCCAGCTTGTTTGTAGTTCAAAGTCGAATTAATGCCGAGCTGTAGTCAATGAAGAGCATTCTCATAAATGTCAAATCAAGTCAAGTCAATTTTATTTGTATAGTGCTTTTTACAACTGACATTGTCACAAAGCAGCTTTACAGAATTTATAGAATCTGTGTTGTTAAGGTGATTATAGGACTATATCTTTATAATCATATAATTCCTTTACAGTTTATACTCTGATACCTTACAATGAGTGAGTCTGCCTTCTCAGGCTGAGAGGAAAGGGTTAATAAAAACATTTTCCTTCGCAGCGGGAAGGACTTTAAGTTGCGTGTAGTCTTGACATAACTAATCTTTTATCTAAATAATCATTTTCCAAATAATGAGTTGGAAGAGCATTTGATATTAAAACAGAAGAATCTTTTACTTACAATTTTTAGAAGTTAGGTGAAACAGTGTCATAGTATTCAATCCAGTGGGTTGGGTGAGGGTCTCCATCGGCATGGCCCAGTCATTACGACTAACTAACGAAGATTCACCCAACTGCTCTGGGTGAGAAAACCTCCACAATGTTTTGACTAGTGACGACACTTGTCAGTCAATCCGATGAAGTCATTTATTTGATTAATTTAAGAATTTATTTGGTCATTGCCATATTTGGGCTGTACATCCTTACATGCGTTAATTTCAAAAGAAGCTTGCGTCTGTCCTTGAAATGTCAACAAATGCAAATGTTTTGACCAGAAAGTCCCTTCCATGTTAGCACATGTACTTAGCCTGCTAATGTCAATCAAAGCTGCTGTTTTGGCTAACTTACCTTTTGACTGCTAGTTCATGCTACTGCTAACTGTCAATCAAAACTGAAGATCCTTGTTAATAAAGCACAGTGCTGTTCAATAAAGCCTCTGCAGCATCATTACATGCATGAGTTCTGACTTACAGCAAATTTTGAATTACTTGGGTCTGGAAAAATAATCAGGTTTATGTCAAATACCTAAAAACAGTGGTAAGAAAAGTATGTGAACATTTTAGAATTTCATGGTTTTCTGTATTCATTTGTCATAAAATGTGATATGATCTTATTCACAAATATAACATGTCTAAAGTAATATTTGAAAAAAACTATTCTGATCTTTTTATGTCTTTATTGAGAACAACCAAAAACAACTACATTTGTGAAAAAAGTATGTAAACCCTTGGAATTAATAACTGGTAGACTTTGTGCCCACTTCTTGTTAGAGTAGCCACAGTTTTAAAGTGTCTCCATGTAGCTTTTTTTGACTCCGATTAGCTTTTATGAGGTCATTAACTCAAGGGGTCACATATTTTTTCCACTAGCAATATGAAGTCAAAGGTCAAAGTAAACCTTATTGTCATCTCTGCTATATACAGTATACAGAGAGACGAGACGACGAGGCTCCAGCTAAGAAAGTGGCATAAAAACAAATAAACACATATGACAATACGACACAGTACGACACAGTAGCAGCACAGATCAAACAAATAGGACACAAAGTATGGATATATATACAAATAGTGGGTAGGGTGCAGTATCTGTGTAGAGTAATAAATATAATGTGCAATTGACTAGCATTGCGTGTGCGCCAGATCAGCAGTTTTTTTTTAAAGTGTCCAGTGTAAAGTGACGAGTGTAAACAGTTTGTAAACACTGACAGATCCTGAGGGTGGGATTGATGAGTTGCTTATAGTTGTTTTCTACTGTATAAAGACATACTGTATTTTGTGTTATTATACATAGGCATATTATACTTGTCAACACCGTTGACTAAGATCAAAACCAGTTCACATTTTATAACCAATTAATGCAAAAAAAACATGTTATTTCAAAAGGTTTACATACTGCCACTGTATATGTATGTCAGTATTCTATAATGTACAGTGTATAAATATGTTTTCAATGTTTTGTTTTTGCAATCTTATGCTAATGCATACTATACCCAGACATGAGCATGTCAACCTCAATATGGCCTTCTTTAGTAGGATGACAGTGTGTTCTAGCTTTCCTCCACTGCCCTCCTGAACTATGTTGCTTTTTCTCAGCGCTCTTTGCTCTTGAATTCTTGGTAACCCGGGGTGGGCCTCCCACTATTACTGAAGAGTGAGTTTTAGAAGAAAGTCCTGCACAGGGTGGTTTTCATTAAAGCAAACCCCTCTGGGGCATCTAATGTCTTGTAATAAAAGGTTACAAAGATAAATTTGTCACACCGTTATCAGGTTTTGTCAGTAAAGAAGTCTGTTAAGCACAGAGATTTTTTTGAAGGCCTCATGGATACAACAGATGAGGTTGAGAAAGACATACTAGCAGAACTCTAATGAAAGCATAAAAGAAACCTGAATGTTAAGCTTCTACATGTATCCTGGAGCCAGCGTCTTTGGTTTGTTGTATTAAGAGAGAAATCATGGGCTCAAGAAAAGCATGCAAAGAACATTGTGAGTGTAAACATGCACATTTAAATATCTTAACAGGATCATGCACAGAACATTTTAGGTCTACACTGTCAATGGATTGTCCTACTTCTATTTTTTAACCACTTTTGTTGTACTGTATTTGTACTTACTTTTATCCATTTTCATTATGTCGTTTTATCGTCTTATTGTCTTTATACAGTATATAAATTTTATTTATTCCCAGTATTATGTCTTTCTTTTCTTAATGCTGTTATTATCTCTGCAAATGACATTGAATGATTTCTGTTTATGATGTGCTATATAAATAAAATTGCCTTGCATTGGCTCTTTTTACTAGATTACCATTGGGGTGGTACAGATAAGCCC
Source organism: Lepidarchus adonis (assembly GCA_037576955.1). Taxonomy (NCBI): domain Eukaryota; kingdom Metazoa; phylum Chordata; class Actinopteri; order Characiformes; family Lepidarchidae; genus Lepidarchus; species Lepidarchus adonis. The sequence continues at coordinate 6,008 of JBBIGC010086348.1, forward strand.
CTGCTCTTTAAATATTTTACCCCTCATTTGTCCCCCTCATTTCAGGGCATGTTTGGGACAAATGGCTTCATGGGCCTTTGTGATTAATTGTGTGTTTCATTGCTTCATTAGTGCAACGATAAGACTCCAAGGTGCGACCATTTGGAGTCTGTAGTTACCATTGTTCAAAATAGTTTGGTTTAATATTTTACACTGAGGAGCAAATCAAAGGAAGTTTGTCCCAAACTATAACTTAGTTCTGTAAGACATACCGAGGGCACTGGAGTTTGAAAACTGTGATGTCCAGCTCCAACTCCGGCACCAATCCAGACTGCCCTACTGACTGTGGTTAACTCCCTGTGGATGGCAAGAGTCATTGGTTATTATACTGCTTGACTTATCATCAGCATTCAACACAGTCAACCACCATCTCCTCCTCTCCAGTCTTGGCATCACCGGTGAAGTGCTTGAGTGGTTTAGATCCTACCTCACAGGAAAGTCCTATTAGGTATCCTGGAGAGTTGAAGTATCAGCTTCTCTCCAGATGACCACGGGCATCCCTAAAGGATCTGTGCTTGGGCCTCTTCTTTTTTCACTGTACACTACATCTCTTGTATTTCACTCTTACAGCTTCTCCTACCATTGTTATGCAGACGATGTGCAACTGTATCTTTCTTTCCCACCAGATGATGACAATGTGTCCTCCAGAATCACAGCATGCCTCGCAGACATCACATACTGCATGAAGGAACATCACATTCAACTCAACCTGTCAAAGACTGGGCTCCTCATCTTCCCCGCATACCCGACGATACATCACAACATCTCCATCCAGCTTGGCCCATCGGTCATTACAGCGACCAGTACTGCAGCCCTCGGGGTGATCATTGATGACCTGCTGACCTTCAAGGACGACATTGCAGCTATGTCAAGATTCTGCAGATTCAACTTGTACAACATCCGCAAGATCAGGCCTTACCTTCCAGAATACTCCACACAGCTCCTAGTCCATGCATTGGTTTGCTTTCGCCTGGACTACTGCAACTCACTGCTGACCGGTCTACCTGCAACAACTATCAAGCCACTTCAGACGATCTAGAAAGCAGCAGCTCAGCCGATCTTCAACCAACCGAAACACGCCCATGTGATGCCACTGCTTCATTCTCGTCTACAAGATCATCAACATGACAACACTCATCCAGAACTACACACCCAGAGTGAACAGTGCTTACTGGTGGAATGAGCTGCCCAGAAACATCAGAACTGCAGAGACTCTGTCTACCTTCAAGAACAACCTCAAGACCTAACTTTTCCGCAACACCTCAGCATCCAAACCCAACAAAAAAGTTTCCTTTACCTTGACTTCAATCAAATACATAATACCAATCTACAGATCTGACAGTTTCCCACTTATACTCACTCATGTTCATACCACCTGCAACAATATAATTTAATAAGGTACTTGCGTCGTGCCTTATAATAGATAAAGAAACACTTAAAGCACTTAACGTAAGTCGATGCTGAAGCACGTATGACTAAACTGAATGTCCTGGACTCTTTAGCACTATTACATATGAATTAACCATGTTGTTTATGCTGTAGCCCCTACGGTCTTAATGATAGTGTAGAATGTGTTTCTCTTTCAGATAACAAGGTTGGAGCACTTATCTGCACTCTTGTAGCACCTGCACTGTTTTCTATAGCCAAGAAGAAAGTGTTGAACCCTTTGTAACTCTCACATCAGTGTTGTCATGTCTGAATTTATGCTTGATTTTTCCTGTTCCTGTAAGTTGCTTTGGACAAACGTGTCAGCCAAAACAAATGTAAATGTAAAAAGGAAAACATAACTCTGTAATGGGATACTCACGATACTCGTGAAACAATGCAGAATACGAACACAGTCAAGATCACAGTGCCAATGATAGAAGAATAAACCACAAACAGGGGTATACATACTCACACAGACTAGGAACACTAGGAGATAAACTTTGAGAGACATAACTATGTGCATGTGGATGTAACAAAACAAAACACAACACTGAGGAAGCGTGACAGTTTCCTGTTCATATATATGGGATTAGTAGTTTTATGTTAGCATCAAGCGAACAGTATTGCTTTATAAGGAAATTGATGCTTATAACTGGAGTAAACCCAAATAAATCCGGCAACGGGCCGCGCCCCATTTTTAACCAAAGCCCTTGGTGTAAGTGTACTTTTTCCCAGCCAACTGTACAATATACAGCACGATGAGACGACAAGGCTCCAATTTAAATATATATAAATATATAATATAATAATAAAATTTGACACAGTAGGAATATATATAATTTTAGTGGGTGGTCAGAAGTGTGCAGTATCTGTGTGTGTGTGTGTGGGGGGGGGGGGTGGGGGGGGCGTGGGAGGGAAGGAAGCGTGATGGCTTCTGGGAAGAAACTATTTACTAGTCGGGTGGATTGGGCCCGATGCTGTGAAAACGTCTGCCAGATGGGAGAAGTGAAAAGAGACTGTGTGAGGGGTATGAGAGGTCAAGCCCGATGCAGGAGGCCTTCCTGATACAGAGTTTGTGGAAGATCTCCTGTGGCGGAGGGAGTGATGTTCCGAAGATCTTGGCAGCTGCTTTAACAATCCGTTGAAGCTGGTTTTGATCACTGACTTGGCAGTTGCCAAACCACACGGTGATGCAGCTGGTCAGAATGCTCTATGGTGCCCCTGTAGAACATGGTTATGATGGGAAGAGGAAGGTTGGCTCACTTCAGGAGATGCTGCTGGGTCTTTTTGGTGATAGAGGTGGTGTTGGTGGTCCAGGTGAGGTCGTCTGAGATGTGAACTCCCAGGAACTTGGTGTTTTTTACAGTCTCTACTGTGGATCTAGGGATGCTGAGTGGTATGAAACAGGTACATGGCAACGAAATGCAGTTTGCATCCATCCTGAAGTGATTTAGCCATAATATAGATATATTACATTATATGTTGGGAATAATATGAATAATTATATTATTTATATTTATATGTGGGTAGATTGGCTCTTCCTGAACTTTGGTTTTGTCCACGTTCAGTCCACGTTCAGAGATTGTTCTCCCTGCACCAGACTGCCAGCTACTGAGCCTCATCTCTGTATGCTGACTCGCCGTCGGTGCTGATAAGGTTCTGTGGTCGGTGAACTTAATGATGTGGTCAGAGCTGTGCAGGGCAGTGCGGTCATGTGCGCAGGACAGTGAACAACAATGGGCCATCAATGATTTACAGCCAATGTGTTAATGGAGCATGTCTTCACAGGTCACATTGTGCATCACTTCTTCTGTAAAGTCACGTAGTTTTCCACAACTGTGGGAATGCAGTGCCAGTTTATTTCTATTGAGGGGCAAATGAATGTTTACAACCACATTTAAAAACTTACATGCTAAACACCTGAATTCTACTGAAATTATTCAATAATTTTTTTAAAATTGTTAAAATCAGTTAAAGTTGATTGTTGTAAGCATATTAAAAACCGAACAGCTTTATACCAATGAGAACAACGAGGAGTCAGTGGCTTCAAGTACCTTGGTGTCCATATCACTGAAGACCTCACCTGGAGCAAAAGCCAGACAATGCCTCAGCCACCTGAGGCGGCTGAAAAGGTTCAAGGTTTCTACCATCATCCTCAACAGGCTTTAGACTGGAGTAATCAAGAGTATCCTGACTGGGAACATTACAACCTGGTATGGAAACTGCACTGTTCAAAATCAACTCACGTCACACTGAGAGAAACGGAACCCTGGCATAACTCAAGGACCCCTCTGTATATTATTTGTATTATTATTTAGTTAAACTACAAATAAATACAAATTTTGCAGTTTTTCATTTAATTTCATCATGTTCTCAGTAAATGACTTCAGCCATTTTGATGGAGAGTGAGAGAGAGAAAGAGAAAGACAGAGGGCATGGAAGAATGCTTCCATCTTCATAGTACTTTTCAAACAACAAAACTCTTGAGGCCAAAATGAGAATAAGTAAGGCTTTTCCAGTGTTACTGTAAATTCAGGTTGCTATGGAGAAAGATTTGGGGGGTCTGAGACCAAGCATGTGCTGGAGGGTGAGGACTATGTGCTCCAGCTGAGGCAGAGAAGGGCTGTAATTAAAACAACCTGCTGAATTCAACAAGAGGGCCCAGACCCAACGACAAATCAACTGGCTTGTGATCAATGTCTTCCTCTCTCTCTCTCTCTCTCTCTCTCTCTCTCTCTCTCTCTCTCTCTCTCTCTCTCTCTCTCTCTCTCTCT
>JBBIGC010086416.1:0-10245 GCA_037576955.1 Lepidarchus adonis
TATATATATTCATTTATTATTATTATTATTATTATTATTATTATTATTATTATTATTATTATTATTATTGCTTTGGATATTGCAATGGATAACCCATCTCATTCTAATTCCTATACACTTATTCATGGAACTCAGTATGTGTCTCTCACATTGCTTAGTTTCTGCTACATTTCTATACACAGTGAAACATGTCCAAATGATTCTCAGTGGTAATTATTGACACATACAGAAGCAGCAGATAGAGATAAGGTTGAAATGGCTCACATGCAATTTTTAATATGATATCTGCCACAAGAGGCAACATTTTATTGCTCTGAATATATCAAACTGAGACTAGACTTCTGTTTGTGTGAGACCTTGAATGCCAATGTGTTGTTCTTGGCTGTCACCATTTGCAGGTAAACGGCCAATTACACACAAAACCGCAGGCCTCGAGCCAAAGCCCATGCTGCAGAATTCCGCCTACATTCCTCCTGAGTCCGTACATAGTGACACTTATCTAAACACTATATGAGGTCTTTCTGAAAAACAGGAAACAATGCACTAATCACACTTTTAGCGTCCAGCCAACACTGTCACATTACCAGACTACATGGGCAAACAAAACCCTCACTGCAATGTGTAGGCTGCATGAGGTTAGCCACACAAACACGTTGGCCATTCTTCATTCTTTATGGCATTTCATAACTACATGCAATCAGTCTGAATGTCCAGTATGAGATTGTATTTATGATTAGTAATAACCATCAGCTCTGCGACTGTTTTCTTGCTTAGACGAAGCGCTGGCTAGAGTTAAAGGCCTAGAGCGCAGACGTGAAACAGATTTCAGATTAAAATGCTCATTATCTAGAACACAAGCGAAATATTGTAGCTACCAACGTGTTCGATCATATCCCACCAGGCCTACCTAGAGGCTTGGATGAGAAGGCAGCTACGGTGCCAGGCTAACAAGTCTAGACAGCTGGCAGTGTGTCGGGCATGAAATAAGGCAAAACATTGACGAAAATGAACTCCTTTAGTATGTTGTTGTTTTACAACGTCAGACTCTTGTACTTAGCGATTTATGCAGCTTTTCACTACAAAGTGAATAAACTTCTCAGCACGGTGTTCAGTGGCAGCAGCAGCAGGGATTATTAGTAAATAAAACATCTGTATTACGAGGTCATAAATAGATGGTAGCCACCCAGAGAGACCAAATTATCTACGCTTAAACAGGTTGATTCCCTCTCGAGGTTAAAGGGCTGTTTTTCTTCACGCTCTTCTCTGTAGGTAGTTTTTCTAGGCCTGAACCATGACCCCAGAGGGCAAACTCAAAGAGAGCTGAAGCATTTGTAAACATCACTTAAAGTCATTATCATCATTACAATTAAGATGCTCCAAGCGAATTGCAGTCAAAGCGTAGGATATAAATCCACCAAAATTCTACAATTTCCAGCTAAATAAAATAAACAACACTGCAAATCTGGACATATCTTAATTTTAATTTAAAATTAGATATAAACCAATTTATTTTCAAATAAAAAAAACAAAACTATTTTTAGTCATTAACTAAATTCATGCAGATTTGTGCAACTTAATCTATTAAGGCCTTTGTCTCAGCGCTTTTCTGTGAGGTTGATACTCATTAGAGGCTAAAACTGAAAAATTGTCAAATTCACAGCACAATTTTGAACAAACAGCTTTCCTACAATATTTGATGATATTTGTCATTTTAAAATTGACAAAATAATGCAAAACAGAAGCCCTTTCAAAGACCTTTGAATCCCAATGCATAAAATTATTATATACTTACTTTTGCAGTAATTGTGGAAATGAATACATTGTTGCATTACTTTTTTTCAGTGTACTGTCAGCAGCTGTGAGTAAAAAGTATCATATTTTAACAGGGTTTTCACAGCATGTCAGTCTTCTCAGTTACACACTGGCAGGATAACATAAAGAGGATGCCTGTGACCTGCAGAAGAACTGCAGAAAATATGAAGTGCAGTAGTGTCTGCTTTCAGGCACTGCAGAGTGGATCTTTACAAATAAAAGCATTAAATTGTCAGTATCTTACAGATTCTGATTTTGTATATGATTGTATTTTAATTTATTTGTAAGGAAAAGTTAAATTTTGGAGATTTTACATTATTTATCATTCAAACAAGTCTTTATTAGAATGTCACAGTGCTGCTCCTATCATTGGGAGAGTCTGAGGTCAGGCTCCAGTGATGCCACAGCCATCCATATCTGAGGTTCTAAAACAGCACAATTTGGCTGATGGAACACAATTGGTCTTCTCACAACCTCATAAAATGTACTCCAATATGCTTCACTGTTGCCTGAGGTTCTTCTCTTGAAAAGAGAACATGTGTACTCTTACTGTGGCCCAACAATTCTGTCAGTGATTTGTCTGTCCAGAGATCATTATCCTAAAAGGTCTGGGGTCTCATTTATAACCATTGTGTAGGCACAAAATGGGACCTAAAAGATGTGTATGCCTCTTCCTATGCAAATGTCTATAGAATAATTAGAAGCAAAGTACATATCAGCATCAGTACATATATAGATTTAAATTCACTTGTTCAGTCACATTTTTACAATATCTGTAAAAATAAATTATTTGTGTACTTCAATTTTGTCGTTGGAGTGCACTTACACTTTGAGTTATATGCAACCCCTGGTCTTTACTTCTTTGTTTTTTGTCAATCTGTAGTCTTTTAGGAAAACAACTGCCTTTTCCTGCCGTACCTCCCATGCAGGTTAAATTGGTCTCACATGTCATATTGATTAAAGACTTATGTGCTTTCAAATCAATAATTGCAGATCCTGTAATGAATGTCTAGGGTGCTTGGAGACTTCTTTTCATATCAAATGGCCAGCTGTCTGGCTAATTTGCTGAGGCAGACAGATGTTTGAAATGTATGACACTTGATGATTTTACTTATTGTAGAATGATTTATTTTAAATAATTGAGAGAGTATTTAAAATGCCTTGTCATACTGATTAAAGTATACCAGGCATTAAAGACCTCTTTTCCAAAGGCCTTAGAAAGTTTTATAGATCTTGGCATGATGTCAATGTAAACTTCAATAGCAAAGAACATGCCAGACTCTAGATGTTAGGTTTAAATAGGACAGGTTTCACTTGCAGAAAACTTCTAATAAATTGCATCGAATTTAAAATATTAGATTCAAATTTTATGGACTTAAAGGTGTGATGAATGCAAGAATGTCAAAAGGTTATAAGATCATCTCTAAAGAGTTTGAGTTTGGACTCCACCAATCATAACCTTATCCCAACAGTCAAACATGGTGGTGGGAGTGTTCTAGTTCAGACTATTTTGCTGCATCTGGCCCATCTTGGAACAATTAAGTCTGATCTATACTAGAGAATTAGGAAATAGTCAAGACATCTGTCTGTGAACCGAATCTCAAGAGAGTGGGTCATGTAGCAAGACAACAATCCAAAACAGACAAGCACTTTTTTAACCAAAGAATGATTAAAGAAGAATAAAGTAAATGTTGGGGAGTAGCCAAATCAATGTGCTGACCATAATCGAATTGAAATTCTGTGAAAAGACCTAACATGAGGAAACAAACTAACAACCAGAATTTAAGCTGTTCTCTATGGATGAATGAGCTAAAATACCTCTGAGTGGATGTGCAGCACTGATCAACAGTTAACATAATTGTTTAGTTGCAGCTATTGCTGCACAGGGAAGTCGCACCAAATACTAAGAGTACTATTCACTTACTTCCACATGCAGATGTTATTTTATCATTGTCTTTTTCAATAAATTTATGATTAAATATATATATTTTTATGTAATTTGTTTAACTAGGTTTTCTATATCTATTTACTTTTAGTAGAGTTTGTTTTTGGTTACATTCATTTAAAAAATCTAGAAAATGTGTGGGATAAAGTATAATATTTTTTTTTACATTTTAACAGTTTACATACATCAAATATTTCATGAAATGCATTGTAAATTTCAGTCTTTATTACTAGAAATAGATTCCAAAAACAACAGGGCCAACATGGTGTTAAACTATAATGTAATGACATACTCACTTGCTCAAAGCAAGAATAATGTATCTTTCCCATAAGACCAGAATTGTAGTGTGAGGTAAATTAAAACTCATATACCCATAAATACCTGTAACCTTAGAGTTACAAAGAACATACACATTCAATAAAAATGGCACAGCAGTATTTTCTAAAGCCATATCCATAAAAACACCAAGGCTGTACAAGGCTAAAGGTACAAACTGGTTCTAAATGATGTCAAATTGATGTAGGATGATGCAGAATGAATATAAGGTTAAAATGTGTTTGTTTCCCCTATACAGCAGCCTCTGAGTATCAGACGGTTCTGACTGAGTACAGGCCCACAGTGACATATGTGACTGAGCGGATATGTATGACATTTATTGCGTTCATTTGCCAAGACTGTGGTGCACCACGAGAATTCCCGCTGTGTCATTGCTATAGCAGCAGTTTTCAATATACACCCTATTCGAGTAACAACCTACGGTTCACTGGTGAACCCATAGTAACATACAATCATATTTCTTACACAGATGACACACATTAATTTAATTAGAGCTTACTGTCAAAACTCATTTTTCAGTCATTTCTCTCATTGATTAACATCTCATTTGACGTTTCCTCTATTGGCTTTTATCTAATGAGTGTTTGTGAGGGTGGATTTTCTAGTAAAATTCAGAAAACATCAATCATCTTCAGCACAAAAGAAAAAAATGGGGAAAACCCCCAAAACAAACAAACACACAAACAAAAAAAATAGATAATCAAAACAGTTCCTGCAGGTTATTCTTGCTGAGGCAATTTAGGCCATCTTGAAAACCATAAAATGATTGTTCATTATATGAACTAATAGTTTCACTTTTATTATTTCTTTTTTACATTCCAGACAGATCAACTGTAATAAACCAAGAAACAAATAAGAAACAATGGAAAAATAGTTTTACATGGTATGAAATGAAATAGCTTTCTGTTACACATACTAGGCTGAATACCATCCAAAAATGACAAGTTGAAGTTCCGTACTATTTATGACTCTGATAAAGCACTCTGAATTTAATAACCACGAAAGCCAAAAGCCTAAAAACTAAAAAAAAAAAAAAAAAAACATAGTGTAGTTCCTTAGCCTGATCAAATGCTGATTACACAATGATTTTATCAGCAATGGAAAAAAAAAGTTACAAATGCACTGCAATTTAGTCTCCAGTTGGACAACCATGACTAAGTCATGCTGATAGCACAGTCTGGAAACTCTGGTTTTGATATTCGTTCAGAGTTCATTAACCCTCACTGTTACGCAGCCTGTGCATATCTTTTCTTTCTGCCGTGTCCTCTCTGTGGAGAACGGTGTTGGAACTGAATTGGACTATAGTGACGACAGACGTCTCAGCGACTCACAGTATAAACACTAAGTGCAGATTTCAGCTTTTACAGAAAAATGAACTTCTTCACAAGTTCCCTCACTGAACCTGATCCAGGCTGATTGTTATTCTACTGGAGGTAGCAAATTGGGAAGGGCTGGGGGTGGGGGCAGATGGGTGGGTAAATTTGAGGTTTTCTTCATGAGCGCATCTGAATCAATCCTTTTTTCTGACATGTGCGGTGTCAGGTGATTTTACTTATTGTAGAATTATTTATTTAAAATAATTGAGAGATATATTTAAAATGCCTTGCCATACTCATAGGCATTAAAGACCTCTTTTCCAAAGGCCTTAGAAAGTTTTATAGATCTTGGCAGGATGGCACTGCAAACTTAAATAGCAAAGAACATGCCAGACTTTAGATGTTAGGTTTAAATAGGACAGGTTTCACTTGCAGAAAATTTATACTAAATTGCATCTCATTTAAAACATCTGATTCTTATTTTATAGACTTAAAGGTGTGATGAATGTAAGAATGCCAAAAGGTTACAACATTATCTCTAAAGAGTTGGAGTTTGGACTCTACCAATCATAACCTTATCCCACCTGTCAAACATGGTGGTGGGAGTGTTCTAGTTCATACTGTTTTGCTACAACTGGCCCATCATTTATGGAACTAAGTCTGATCTATACTAGAGAATTCTAAAGGAAATTGTCAAGACATCTGTCTGTGAACCGAATCTCAATGTGCTAAGGCACCGTCAGTGTGGTTTTGCCGCAAGTCACCGTCTCCAATGGGTTTACTGCTGTGGTGAATGTTGAAGCATTAAAAAGAGCATTTCTATCTGGAGCAACATTTCCTAAATGCTTTACTGTAATATGAGACGTCTATATGACATCTCATTCTTAATCCTTAGGGTTTAATATGATGTCGACACAGCCTATTGCAGTTATAATGGCTTCAACTTTTCTGGGCAAGCTTTCCACAAGGTGTAGGGGTGTGTTTATGGGAATTCTTGACCATTCTTCCAGAAGCACATTTGTGAGGTCAGACACTGATGTTGCATGAGAAGGCCTGGCTCACATTCTCCACTCTAATTCATCCCAAAGGTGTGGTGGTCAGGAACTTTGTCCAGAATCTCTTATTGCTGAAGCTTTCAGAGTTCCAACCCAGCTCCCAAAAAACAACCCGACACCATAATCCCCCCTCTACCAAACTTTACACTCAGCACAATGCAGTCAGACAAGTCGTGTATGGTTTGGATTGAGCTGCTTAGCCATGGAAACCCATGCCATGAAGCTCTTTTATCATTGTTCTTGAGCTGATCTGAAGGCCACATTATAATATCACTGACAGTTGACTGTTGCACAGGTTGCATCCAATCACAGTAACCCGCTGGAATTACCTGAGCTCCTGAGAGCGGCACATTCTTTCACTAATATGTGTGTAGAACCAGTCTGGTGTTTAGGTGCTTGAAGTTCTACACCTGTGGCCATGGAAGTGATTGGAACACCTGAATTGAATTATTTTAATAGGTGAGTGAATACTTTTGGCAATGTAGTTTATATACTGTAATATAGTTATACATTATACATATATATAAAATGAATGCAATAAAAGCACCCACATGTAACAGAAACACTCTGGACTGCGTCATTACTGCCCCCACAGGTAGAAACACAGCATTACAGCCTGAGCTGCATCTTGCCGTTCAACAAAGGCAAACAAATGCAAATGTAACGTCATAATGAATAGTGATGGGTCGTTCTTGAACAATTCGTTCATTTTGAACGAATCTTTAATGTTACTCGGGAATAACGAGTCGTCTCGTGGGAGTGATTTATTCAGTAGCGCATGCACAGCAACATCTTATAGTTTCTGTATATGTATATTCTCTAAATGTCATTTTTTAAATGATTTTATAATTTTTGTTACAAAATTATTGTTAAAAGCCTTTATTGAAACTCTCTTGGCCCAAAGCTGGTTTATATACACACAATTAATTCCCAGAAAAGTGACCAGTCAGTTCAATTGGTTTCTATTAAAAGCTGTTAAGTTACTACACAGACCTGGAAATTATTTTTTGTTTGTATGTAATATGCTCTGAAAAAGCAGATAGGAAGGTGAATAAAAAAGCAAGAAGAGCTCCCGGCCTCCAGAAATGAAGGGAGCAGAACATTGATGCTAAACATACACCACTGAAGAATTCTCCAAAACAAAAACAACACATCCTCTCCCCCACACATCCGCCAAGATAGCGGCACAGCAGACCCCCCGCCGCACAGACTCTTACCCAGAAAGCACGTGAAACTCAGCGATCCTCCGCACATTACTGATCATGCTGTTCTGAAGGGAAGATTTAAAAAACAGACAAGAACTGCAAGTGTTTGACTTTTGCCAATAGAGTGTTTGTCTTTCTCAGTAAGAAAGACCTGCCGGCAGTTATCCGTCAATTACCTGTTGAGTTAACATTTAAATATGTAGAATTGCTGTTTTTTTTGTACTTTTTAAATACAAATTTGAAATTGTGAATGGTGAATGGATATAAAAAGATGTTTATAAAGAAAAAATAGTTTTATATCACTAAAAATATTTCATTTATCTCTGATTAAGTCCCCCCACCAAAAAGACAAATACTGTAAAAATATAAAGGTTGGTTTTCCATTCAATAAAGCAAAGCTGCACACACACAGTGGTCTTCATCACCATTAAACCATGCAGATGTACGGGCCCTTGAAGTTTAGGGGGCCACCTGCTGGCTGTAAGCAGTTGGCTCAGTAAGCCATGGAAAACAAACTCAACAAACATTTTTTAAAGAACTAATACTCTAACATGGCTACATTGAGGTGGAACCTGAGACCCAGCATTTAGGCCAGAAAGACCAACATGAAGGACAGTATCAACAATATGTTTGTGAAGACATTGGAAGTTGACACTTTCAGGATGTCTCTACTTGCCTTAATGAGCTAAGAGTGAGAAATAAGTTCTATTACTGTGAGTGTTAAGTTTGTAGGGCTAAAAATCATCAGTCAACAGCAGTGGATAATTTTCACCAAGTATCTAACAGAAAAGTTCAAGAGAATAAAGATAATGACGACAATCTAAGAATAACCATAGACACGTGTAACCTATCGTGTCCTGTTACAAAATTCTGCACTCTTATCTCCAGGCTTAAAACTCAGCTAAACAGTTACATGATGTACTAAATGAACTACAGCAGGCCTCTATGGTACAAGCTGTTGACCTCTGACCTCCACATTGCACAGACAAACGATTACAGACCTGTCTAAGCAGCTTGCCTTCCTCAGTGAGAAAGAACAGACTACTGTTCCTTCTAATCATGCCAATAACAGAAGTAATTAATAGCTATTTACACAATGTGTTTTGTGAACAGAATAGATAGATGTCATTACGCAACTCTTAACAACAGTAATTAGCTGAGGCAGGTCATTTGTCATGAAAAATGTATTGTATTTGGGAGGCAGAACATATTCAACTTGATATATACACTCTCTGATGTCATGATTGCAGGTACCATATGGCGTCCGTTTATGAAGCATGTTCAGTGTGTCAATATATTCTCCAAAGAAAAGGTTTGAAAAACATTTTAATTTTTTTCTCTTACCCCAAATATATATTTCAAAATTCAATAAATGTAAACCTTTATTTAACTAACAAAAGCACAAAACATTTTGAACAGTTTACTGACCAACTTAGTTTGTTTGAATAAATACAGTATATGTAAATAAAGAGAATTTGAAATCTACAAAACAAAAAAAAAAACATTTTCAATAGGACACAGATAAAGCTGACAGCAGGACAGTCAAGCACACACTGTGTATAGGAAGTCATACTTTTGCATCCTGTACAAAATCTGGGGAGTCATTTATAACCGTTGCGTTTGCAGGAAACAGGAAGTAAAAGGTACGTACACCTCCTTCTACGCAAATGTTGTGATCTATAGAAACTAGATTGCAGAATGTGAGCATATGTACACTAACTCTGACCCATGCATGCAAATAATTTGGAAATAAAAATGTGACTGTGGTGAGCCATTCCTCATGCTAGTGAGTCATACTTTGTTATTTAAATAGTGTTTTTTTCTTTTCTTTTCTGGAAACAAATTTTGTAGTTAAAAAGTAATGAAAGTACTATATTTAGTAAATTTTTTTTTTTTTTTTTTTTTTTTTTTTTAGTAAAACGATTTAAAAGAAACAAACAAACACACACACCAACACACAAACACGAAAACAGCTCTTACTGTGGTGCACTGTGTGTTCTGACGCCTTTCTATCAGAGGCAGCATTAACATTCTGTTTAAGAGGAGCTCCTCTGTGGTATCGAACCAGACAGGACAGCTTTCACTCCCCACATGCATCATATTTCTGAAAGTATCTATATGTAGGGTATTTTGTCTGTAAATTAATAAGTCACAGACCTACATTAATGTAAAATGTTCTATATATACAGGTCCTCAGTTTACGTCTTACTTGACTTACAAAAATTTGGTGAATGTTGAAGCATTAAAAAGAGCATTTTTATCTGGAGCAACGTTTCCTAAATGCTTTACTGTAATACGAGACATTCATGTTGCTGCTGTTAATAAAGCACAGTGCTGTTCAATAAAACCTTTGCAGCATCATTACATGCACGAGTTCCCACTTACATCAAACTTTACGTCAGGGTTCGGTTCCTCTGAGTGTGACTTAACTCGAGGAACCCATGTGAATATATATACAATACCGTATATCTTCTAATAATAGCCTGTCTTTTTTAGTCACCCGTTTCCATTAAACGCCGGGATCGAAAGATAAAAATAGAAATAAACGCCGGTCTCCAATAGTAGCCGGTCTGTGG
>JBBIGC010086437.1:0-10244 GCA_037576955.1 Lepidarchus adonis
GAGAGAGAGGGGGAAAGAGAGAGAGAGAGAGAGAGAGAGAGAGAGAGAGAGAGAGAGAGAGAGAGAGAGAGAGAGAGCTGGCTCACTCTGTAGGAGGATGGTGTGCTGGTGATGTCAACAGACTTGCCCTAAGGCTGCGAAGTGCTCTCATGCCACAGCGACGGCTCCATGATAGACAGCAGTTCCCTCTAGCACTTGTGAAGTCAGATAGCTGTTACGATAAGGAGGAAAAAATACTGCAACATTCTCACCCACAGATCCACCCAACCTGGATGACCCGGTCATTGTCAGACACCTGCAGTTCAGTGCGTCTGGGAAAGTTTGCTACAAAAACGTCCTGAGAAAGCCAACTAACTTTCCGACGTGACTTTAATTGACGCATTCTAAGTCAAATCTTTAATAATCCACTAAAGTTTTATCATCAATCCGCACATGTGTCAAAATCTGGGTTTAAGTTGGGATTCTCAATGGGAGAAGCCCAGTACATTTTGCCATATTCTTCTTTCATCGTGATGAATAACAAGGTGAATACAGAGCTGAGTTACGAATACTGCAGTTAGTGCTGTACTAGCGACCTCACCAAAATACCACACCAGAAGCAGCAAACATTGCCAAACATGGTAATTCAGTTGCTTTGAAGTTGAAAAAGCTGATGTTGTAACATAATAGTCGAGTTTCTTTCAGGCCATGACATTTAGTGCAGAGAAGCGTTAGTTTGTTAGTATGTAGCTCATGTAACATTATTGTTCATATTTCAACTGCTTAAATAGTAATATTCACACTAGACTCAGTGAAGGTAATCTTAAAAGGAATTAATAAGGACAATGGGATGCAATGATGATATTTTACATAAACAGCATCAAAAATTGAGAAGACCAGCTTGACTTTTAGAGGCTTGTTGGTGCACAATATGGAAGTGCTTTCCCTCACTTTCTCAGCTCATTGCACAGTCCATTGCAAGGTTTTATGACGTATATCTAGGTTTAGGGTTAGGGTTAAGATTAGGGTTAGTATTCGAGTATATAGATGTTTATTCAAGAATAAAGAGAGGTTTATTGTCAATACAACAGTATAAACATTGAAACGTCGTTTCACACGGCCCCTACATTGGTGCATTCATAAAGAAAAGTGTAGGTAAAAATTATATCAAATATTTACAAATATACAAAGGAATACACTTAAATACACATCTAAAAGTAAACAGACTAAAATAAAAACTACCTTATATACGGGACATAAGACATTGTAAAGTGATGAGGGCATTGTGCAAATGGTGTGTGCAAAAGATTGTTCCAAGTTTAAGTTCTTTGGGTTTTTGCAACAAGACAAGTTAAAAGGAAAATTTTTTTTTTTTTTACTTTTATTGCCTGTTCAATGTTGAAGAAAGGTTATCAAACAGTCTGGCTGACTGATGGACATTTCAGCTTTCAATTTCTACAGTGAAAAGATCTTTAGCAAGTTTCTTGAGTGCATTTGTTATGGGACTATAGCATCTGCTGTACACATTACCCTGTTGTTTCTGAGCATTATATTCATAAGCAATGCATGTTTCTTCAGAAAGTCTGAATATGTGGAGCACTGAGCTCAACAGATATCATTTATTTCCTATACTCAATACGTATTTTGCAATAACATGAAAAATTGGAGAAGAGACCTGTGAAGCATGTCGGGAATTGTGTTCTGTCAAGCGGTTATACATGGACATCTGTCTTGTGCCATAACTTCCAGATGAATGAACATAAACCATGAAAAGACTGTGTACTCGCTTTGTTGGGGAGAATAGAGTAGTCAGTAAATGATAGCGTCTAAGTCAATGACATGACTGTTTGCCTTAATCCAAGCGTGGCAAATTGGGTTATTCCACTCTTGCAAGAGGAGAAAAACTGAGAAAGACACTGGTTGAGTTTAGTGTAAATATTGCATTTCATCGTTTAATTAAACACCAGAGGCGAAGTCGTGCGTCACAGCAATGCTGCGAGGCCAAACGTGATCTGAAACTGACCTCATTAAATCAGTTAGGAACACTACTACGCAGTTCATCTACTTTTACATTTTGGGCTTGACGTACAGGATAACATTCATCAAAACTTTAAGGAATTAGGTACATCTACCTTCTATCTATACTACTGCTGTGTCACTGCTGTGCTGAGAATGATCCTCCTTCAATAATATCTGCTCACAGGTGGGCATGTAAGTGTCTCGGTCATCGAGGAACAAGGTAACAAATGATGCAAAGAAACAGGTACAGTCTGAATACAAAATGCCTCTTTATCATAAGTGGAGCTGACAAAGTGAAGATACTATATACAGGCACAATGAGTGTACCTAATCAAGTGGCTTATCAGGGTGTTCTTATTGTATACTCAGTTCCAGTCATTTTTCTCATATTGAATTACTTCTAAAATGTATACACTTCATTATGATCTAGAATAACTGTCCTAACGGCTCATTTTATCCGAGGCAGCTTATCAAGTCATTAAATGCTATGGGGTTTTTGTGAATATTACAACAACTAATCCATTATCTGGGAAAGTGAGCATTTTTAAGTTTTTAAAAGTTTTTTCAGCTCCAAATTTTCAGTCAGGATTTAACAGGAATTGAAGTTGCTTTGTTAATTTTGCTAAATCGTAGCCATTTCACCATTTTATGTTCACTCCAGTTTGATAAAGTGTACACTAAACCAAATCAAATTTACTATTACTAAATAGTAAAATGTAGCTTTTTCAACTTTTCTAAATACCCCCCCTCCAAAAAAAAAGTACAGAGGAACAATTTTTAACATAAACACGGCCATATTTAGGCAAATACTGGAAATGGTCAGTAAATGATAGCCTCTAAGTTAATGACACAACGGCTTGACTTAAACCAGTTGTGGATAATCGGGTTATTCCAGTTATCCAAGAGGATTAAATCTGAGGAAGACACTAGCTGTGTTAAAAATGTTGCATTTTATCATTTAATTCAACACCAGAGGCAAAGTTGTGCGTCACTGCAGCGCTGCAAGGCCACACGTGATCTGCAATTGACCTAATGGGTGATAGTGTTTTTCTGACTACCTTGCAGCCACTTCTCATAGGATTAAAAGTAAAACATCCTCGCGGCTGGGGGTCAAACATAGCCAGAGCCACATACTGCTGATGGTAGAAATGAGCAAGAAGGTCTGGAACGTTCAGATTCTGTTTGAACTCTTGTACTCGAGGCAGAGGATTTTAAACAGTTCGAAGCACGTTCTTTGTGTTGTCACACGTCAAATTCAGTTCAAAGGCACATCAGAATAATCTGCTTCTGCCTTATTACTCTTGGCTAGAACCAAGAAAATGTTGTATCTAAATTATTGTTACTTTCTAATACTTTTGTCTATATGAGGCTAAAATTTTAACCAGTTTTTGGGTGAGCCTAGCAAGTGAATTGGACAGGAATGACCCTCTGAGGCCACAACAATAGGCCTGATAGTAATAGTAGGCAAATAACAAGGCAAGATAATAATTTACATAGGTTTGACAACAGAATTGCAAGATGCCTGAAACATCTGAACCAACAGTGTTCAAACAAAAGAAAGGTTAAGGATAAGTCTGTCTGTCAGTCTGTCTAACATACGAATAGTGTATTTTGAAAAGCAACAACGCTGACAGTTTTTTTTCCAACTTTTATTTTGTAGTACCAACAAACTTTGGTAATTTAGCAAATACTGAACATTAAAAATGCATCCTTAAGAAGTTCTGAGAATGCATATAACAAATAAATAGCACAGCGATAGACAAATACAGCCTATTTTAAACAACAGAAAATGTACTACTTATATTCTTGCCATTTACTATAACACCATTTCTTTAAATAAAGCTTCTTGGATTTGACTGGCACATGTACTTAATAAATATTTTGTGTCCATATACAGTTCAATGTACATGTTTAGGACATACATGTTGACTTGCATTTAAAAAGGATGTCATTTCTCCCCATTTCATCAGTTTAGTTTTTTAAGACGTTAGAAAAAATGTTTAGTGGGTGGTATACATGAGTGGGAGTGAGATATAGCATTAAAGCATTAGGTTTGTGAAAGTTTCACAATTACTTTTTTTTGAAAGATTCTCCTCTTCTTACAGTGAAGAAAGCATGTCCAAATCTGGCAACCTTTCATCTTCTAAACCTAGCTCAACCATCCAGTATATTAATATAAGTGTAAACTTTGAAAGCAGTTGATAAAATTTCTACATGGATTTTGTATCATTATCTCTGATCAGTGATCATTAATCATTCAGTCATTTGAGGCCTTCTTTCTCTTGATTCCATAAACATGGTGAGACCAAGTTCTTTCATCATGCTTATTCTCACCTCGTTGTCTGAAATACGCATTGCTGAGGTCATTATGGTCCATGAGAGCTTCTGTAACAAAGTAGTCTTTTTTGATTATTTATTATATATTTTATTTATATGTTTATATTTTTGCCTGTCACAGTTATGAGGCTGGAGCATGGCTGTTTTTGTCATTGTGGATATTGTCCTTTTCAGTCCTCTTCTGGTTTTGCTTTCAAGAGGTAAAGTAGGAGCTCTGCATGGAGTAGAGGCGATCAATGGGGTTTCCCACGCGGGCCTGTAGGGAGCCTGTCTCTGAAGCAGCCATGAAGCAGTCGCTCAGGCTAGTCAAAGAAGTATCACTGTCGATGTCATGGAAAATTGAGTCAGTTCCTAAAGAGAGAAGAAAAACAAAAAGTAAGTTAAAAATAGTTGGGGTTTAAGGGAGTATAACTGTAATCAATTAAGCCAAGAAAACAAAGGAAAAACAACTAAAAACAAATAAACAAACATTCACAAAGTATAGAAATTATCGCAGACTATGACAAAACAAGTATTTAATTAAGTTTATGTACACATGATACACAAGGTTTTGTCATACAAATTTTTGTGGTTGCAAAAGCAACACACAGGCACAGGGGAGTGTGAAGAAACGATGCAATTGCCATGCAGCTAGCTTTAGCGGTTAGCCCAGTTAACTCAGCTAGCTCATAAGATTGAGTGCTTAAATGATGATCTACAAGACTCTGTTTGTTTCAGACATCAATTTGTGTTACTGTAGACCAGTAATCTTGACCCTCTCACCGTATGGATTCATGTGATCTCCAGGCATTTGTGGTGGGGTGAGCCCTTGCTGAAAAGGATCTGTGCTGTAGCCATTTGTGTCCATGCTAACAAGCTGCTGTTGTGGAGGTGGTGCAAGTGGTGTGTAAGAGCTCATCAGGCTCTCCATTCTGCTTGATATCACCTCTAAGGTACACACATACACACACAGATCACATACAGAGTTATATACCCAATACAGGCTGCAGTGTACAGGATTTGCACTAATCCATTTAGCACTAAGTAACTAAACGCTTCAAAAGAAGCGATGCTTAGAAAAACCACTTCTGGTTCTCTAACAAACCTGAAAATACTGAAAAAGTCATCTGTGGCAAAGTACACTTTTCAAAAAGTTTATTATTAAACATTGGTTTGAGGGTTGGGTTTGGTTCATATCTGTATAGAATTTAAATTATTTCTCATAATACAAGAATTACAAGTTCTCACCTTGTCCAAGTCTCTGGGAGTTCTGCTGCTCCTGCTGCTGCTGCTGTCGGCGAGCAAGTTTCTTCATCTGATGTGAAAAGAGGTATAAAAAGATAATTAGCACTTTTCTTCTTTACCAAACATTCATACAGTAGAGTAAAACTGAATGTATGCTAACCTTGGCTCTCTGGTTCTGGAACCATACTTGAACAACTCTCACACTCAGACCTGTTTCTGCTGCTAGAGTTTCCCTCACCTAAGTCAAAAAAGAAGAAAGCCATCATTTACATTGGGCACATTTGTCTTTCACTTATTTGCTTAACAGCTCAGTGAATGACCAGTGTGGTCATTTTCAGATTTTTACATGCTGACAATAAACATTAAATTTAACATTAAATTTAAAAAGACGGTGAATACATTGATATACAAGATATAAATTTCTCACTTATTAACTCATGGAATTGCCTGAAACCACCTGGAATTTCTGATCAAACTTCCAAATGTTCTTTTGTCTGCAGGACTGAAATCTTACCTTCCTACAAGGTTTGGAAGAAACCTCAAAGGAGGCTTTGAAGGCACGGCGTTGCTGCGTGGTAAGAATGGTGCGGGGTCTTTTGGGCCTACGTGAGTCTTTGCCATCATCGCTACCCTTGTTCGGCCCTCCAGAACCCTTCTCTGGCTTCACATCCACATCTTCATCCTCACTTTTTTCTGCAGAATACAAAAGATTGGCTTTATTTGAACAGTACTTTGTACAAAAGATTTTGTCACAAAGCAGCCTCCAAGACTCAGCAAGCTGCAGACATGCGTGGGAAGGTAAATCTCACTAAGATGATTGTAAAAGCCAGGATGCAAATGGGAAACTATACTACAGCATAATAAAGTTATAGGCAAATGAAACATAGATGAAGCAGTAGCGTAACACAATCTGAATGAAGTAGCTCAGTCCAATCACTAATGTTTGTTATTACAGTGTAACACCCAAAGAAAATCAATGACCTTTTCTAAAATTTTTCATAACTTAAACTTGGTGTGTTAAATTAACTATTTTATTGTTACTTGTCTGAAGTGAGCAATAAAAAATATTAAAACTATTTAACTTCACTTTAGCATCCTTGATATGGTCAGAGTCTCCTGCTAATATTTTTGCATTTAATTTACAGCAACAATGCTTGCAAACATGACTACAATGTAATTGTAGTAAATGTAGTAACATAAGCTATTTTCCCATTTACTTTATTTAGAAATTGCAAATGATAAAACAAAAATGTGTTATTTTTGTCGTGTTTTTGCTGTCCAGCTTTATGTTTCCAATAAACTGAAAATAAAATTGCTAGAAATAAATTGCTAATACATTATTTTGGCTTCCTATTACAAAAAAGTTTGGGTGCCTTTGGCTTCCACATAACCTTATTATTAACCTTTCATTTTTTATTATTATACTTTTCATCAAAACTGCTTTGCAAGATTTCTTTGCCATATTTTAAGCACTTTCCATTGAGATCTTTTCTAGACACTTTTCTCCCACTTCGCATTAACAGACACAACTTTTCTAACTTTACATCTCTGTCATAATGTGTTTTAAGCGTGACAACATTTATCTGCTAAGTTAAATATTAAAAATATATTATTTAGAAAATGTAAAGTCAATCCTTTTAGCTTCTTCAGTACTGTAAAGTTTGCTTTTACATGTTTAAGTTTACAAGTTGACCTACACTCATTGGCCATTTTAACAGAAACACCTTCACCTACACCCCTATTAACAAAATTACCAAGCAATGTTACAGGGAATCATTTTAGTTTTTGTCTTTTCTCAGCACAGTGGTGATACCATTAATATAATGGTATATTTGTGTGTGTTGTGCTGGTACAATTGTGTCACTGTGACTTTCTGTACAGATAATAACTGTAAACTGTTCAAAATGCATCTATATGGTAAGTGTTTCTGATAAAATGGCCAATGAGTGTAGCTACCAGATATCTGTACTTTAAACACTGAGGTGTAGTGTAAATCATTTACACTGAAAAAAGAGCAGAAGAGAAGAGTCCTCTTACCAGAATCTGACATCTCTGGACTGATGGAGTTGAGCAGATCTTTCTCTCTCTCATAGTCATTCTTACAGAGCAGCTGTCCGTCCTTCAGCACAAACTCATCGCCTTTACACAGCTGCCTCTCACACACACAGCAGCAGAAGCAGCCCAGGTGGTACACACTCTCCAGCGCACGCATCACAAACTCAGTGGGTGCGATCTTCTCCAGACAGCCACTGCATTTTGTGGCAAATAACCTGACGAGAGAGGTGAAGAAGGTTATATCTCAAGTAAAGTTTTGAATGGAAATTTAAAAATTAAAAAAGAAAAGAATAACACTATGGAGTGCTATTCATCTGGGGCTAAACATGGGGATTGTTAAAGAACCAATATAATGGTAAAAAAACAAATATTAGAATATTAATTCAGTCCCAAGTCATTACATATATGATGGCTAATCTGCAAAAAAAAGATCACAAATAATATTTTCAAGTATTCAGCCTACAGTAGAAAAGTCACACACATTCACAATAATGTCATAAGGATGTGTTTTCTATCCAAAATGTGTTTTGAGTGAAACACAGAGCAGCCAACTAGAAGAGAGCTCATTTACATATATCAGTTTCCAAACTCTACAAACAAACGTGGCTGCTTTAAAACTAATGGATAAAGAGAGGTTGGGAAATTGTGGTTTAATGATGAATTGTGGCTGTTTTTACTGCAGAAAAACATAAGTGGCCCTCAGTGGAAACAATAAAATACACGACTGATGTAAAACATGGCCATTTAAGCACTTACAGCACAGAAATGAGTTTGTTTGTAACAATAAAAGTGAGTAGTAAGAAAGCACAAGACCTTCATTACTCAACGATTATGTGACATAAGATTTTTGACTCCATAGATATTTTTGGTAAAAAAAAATGTTGCTGCAGTGTTTTCCGCATTAAATTGAGGAAATAATTAGAAAATGTTGTAATCTTTTTTAAAAGTATTCCTCAGGCTTTTTAGTTGAGTAAGAAATGTGAACATATACAGTAGTTAAAATTGTGTGTGCTGAACTTTTGCATTTTTTATAACTTTTGAAGTATTTTCAGCAGAAATGTCTAGTACATATCACTAGGCCACAGTGTACTGGGAGGTGGGAGGGAGGAAAGAGAAAGAAGAAAAATGGTGAGAGGACTGTTTAAACTCAACTGATCTCCAATGAACCACTGCTGATCAGACATTTTTTGAGTATTTGTCTTTTCTCATCACTGCGTTAATACCAACAAGGTGCAACTGTTGAAATGTAAATTGTCATTTTAGAGAAATTAACAAGTGTTATTTAGTGAATACAACATTTAGATTATTTTTTAGACTGAAACCCCAAAGAACAATGTCTCAGACATGAGGAAGCATATTTGTTACCATTTCAAGTAGCTTTTAGCTCTTTTTACATCTTGTTCCATTCACTGCCACTTATTGTAATCAATACATTTCTTTTAAAAACATCAAACATTTCACGTCAAATAAGTGTAGATATCATTATTTACCCTTAATAATGTGCTACTGACAATGAGCGTACATGAACGTGTCCATCCACTTTGTCAAGAGTACTTTAACACTTTTTCTGTTTATTCCTGATGCTTTAAACCCACACCTTAAAAATTAGCCCCATCAGAAACTTATGTTTTATTCAACTTCAGCTGCATTAATTTGCATCACTGGTATTTCCACTCAATACAGAAAACTAAAACATGACACAAATATGTTTTGACCAATCTCAAAGAGTTTTTAGACAAACTACATGTTTATTGTGTTTAAACCAAAAGGACAGATGTTGTCTCTGAGCACAATCAGTTCTACACATAGTTCTTCACAGTCTGCATCATTTCTAACTCTTTTGTATTGCTTTTATTTTATTGAACCACTGTGCTGCTCTGCTGTATATAATTTTCCCTGAAACTCTACTACTTACTTTTAAGCTTGAACAGACACTCAGAATAACGTTCTGCACTAAAACCATTGAAGACACACCCCTTTTTCCTTCGACACAAATCTGAGCCTCTGTTTGTCTCCTCACTTTTCAATCTCCCTCTTTCTTGTCCTTTTCCTTTTGACGATGGGTGATAATCTCCTAAACTGAAGCTCTTCTGCTTCCTCTCTCTGTCACTGAACATTATGCATGTGCCAGTAATTCCCATGATCCCTTGAGAGATCTTCCTGTCTTCTATTGTGTGTGGTGTCTAATCTTGCCTTTTACTCTTGCTCTTTGTTGAGAGGCCTGTGTAGCGCCTTAGTCACAGCTTTGCGCACAGGACAGCCACGCGTGACGCTCACGCCATGGCGACCCCACATCGGACGGCCTGACGAGGGGAGTGATGGTGAGAAAGGTTAATGCTACGGAATGTGTAGAGGAAGAAAAAAGACAGTCGCATGAAGTTATATTTGGCTAAAAAAGAAGAAGTCTACCTTCAGTAATGGATTTTGTTTGTTTGTTTTTTAAACAAGGGGACATCTCATCCTTTTTTACCCAAATCCATCTTCAGATTATATGTGTACAGATTATGTATGTAAGCATAGGACAAATGAATATAAAAAATAGGCCCTTAAATTAAAGTGTGTGTGTGTGTGTGTGTGTGTGTGTGTGTGTGTGTGCGTGCGTGCGTGCGTGCGTGTGTGTGTGTGTGTGT
>JBBIGC010086447.1:0-10244 GCA_037576955.1 Lepidarchus adonis
TACTTTCAGCCCCTCCCGGATGACTGAACTTCTCACCCTATCTCTAAGGGAGAGCCCAGACACCCTACGGAGGAAGCAAGAACGCGATCTCGTTCTTTCGGTCACTACCCACAGCTCATGACCAGAGGTGAGGGTAGGAACGTAGATCGACTGGTAAATTGAGAGCTTTGCCTTTTGGCTCAGCTCCTTTTTCACCATGATGGACTGATACAGGGCCATCACTGCAGATGCTGCACCGATCTGCCTGTCGATCTCCCGCTCCATTCTACCACCACTCGTGAACAAGACCCCAAGATACTTAAACTCCTCCCCCTGGGGCAGGATCTCACTCCCAACCCAGAGAGGGCATTCCACCCTTTTCCGTGCTGATTCTCATCCCAGCCGCTTCACACTCGGCAGCGAACCGGTCCAGTGAGCGCTGTAGATCATAGCCTGATGAGGCCAACAGGACAACATCATCTGCAAAAAGCGAAACCAGAGAAACCAAGATTGGCTAATTTGCACTGCTGCCCTGTGCTCTTCACAGATAAAAGCAGGTTCACACTGAGCACCTGACAGACGTGACAGAGTCTGGAGAAGCCGTAGAGAACATTCTGCTGCCTGCTACATCCTCCAGCATGACCGGTTTGGCAGTGGGTCAGTAATAGTGTTGGGTGGCATGTTTTTGAGAGGCCACACAACTCCATGTGCTCGCCAGAGGAGCCTGACTGTCATCAGGTACCAAGATCAGATCCTCAGACCCCTTGTGAGACCATATGCTGGTGCAGTTGGCCCTGGGTTCCTCCTAATGCTAGACCTTGTGTGTCAGCAGTTCCTGCAAGACGAAGGCATTGATGCTATGTACAGTCCCGCACGTTCCACAGACCTGAATCCAGTTGAGCACATCTGGGACATCATGTCTCGCTCCATCCACCAGCGCCACGTAGCGTCCAGGAGTTGGTGGATGTTTTAGTCAGGAGACCATGCGCCACCTCATCAGGAACATGCCCAGGTGTTGTAGGGAGGTCATACAGGCACGTGGAGGCCACACACACCACTGAGCCTCATTCTGACTTGTTTTAAGGACATTACATCAAAGTTGGATCCGTCTGTGGTGTGTTTTTCCACTTTAATTTTGAGTGACTGCAAATCCAGAACCTTCATGGGTTGATCCATTTGATTTCCATTTATCATTTTTGCGTGATTTTGTTGTCGGCACATTCAACTATGTAAATAACAAAGTGTTTAATAAGAATATTTCATTCATTTACATCTAGGATGTCTTATTTTTGTGTTCCCTTTATTTTTTTGAGCAGTATATTAACCAACAATGATAACAACAACAGCAACATAATACTAACAACAACAAAAGAACAACAATAATAATCAAAATATTATTACTATTCTTATTCATAATAGTAATAACATTAGTAGTATTATTGTTGTTTAGGTTTATTTGTAATATTTATATTATTATAATTTATGCAGATTATACTGTACAGTGTAATCTGTATAAATCACATATATTTTTTTACTTACAACTTGCATTTGACATTAAACATCCTTACAAGCAACATTCGGGTTTAATTTAAAATGCTATTATTATTATTGTTGTTGATGATGATGATGATTTTATTGTTGTTGCACAGATATTTAACGTTAAAATGTGACCTTATCATAATTTTTTACATAATGACCTTGCGTTGTTATAATAAGTGTTATGACTGCTTAATCCTGAAGGGGGCGACATGTCCCTCAACGCGCTCGTCGCGCACTCTAACCGTAGAGGAAGCTGTGTTTATGTCTGCGGGACTGTAGCGCTGTAGATATTAGGTTTTTATTAATTATCCTTTTTAATGATCCTTAAAGCTCGTGTTTATTAGTCCCTTCGGTCTGCAGTGAGGTGTGCGGTTTAGGAGGTCTACATGTACCTGTTTCAGGCAAGTTCACGGGCCACTCTTCTTCATTTGGGCTTTAAAGTTCATTTATTTGCTTTATTTCATCTTGTCATTCATTAGATAAGTGGCCTCCTATCTTCATTTGCTGGATTTTTGTTAAGCTTGCGACCAGGCAGCTTATATGACGTTTTGCCTTTAGTAATGAACTTTAATTAGCTGTTATTACAGGCGCCTCAGCCTCAGTGGAACCTCCACCCAGGAACCTCCTCCCCCTGAAGTCTAGTGTGCACTTTGCCCCAGATTTCTTCATTGAGAGGAGGACAGAGAGGCCTGGTTGGACAAATCAGTGGCAGTATTCCCAGCCCAGAGGTGGGGGAATTCTCTAAGCCTGCCTGTTTGTTCCTCTATTTGGAAAACATGCTTCTGTCTCTGCTGTCTCCCTCCGAACTGTGGACAAGGGGTCTGGACTACATCTCCAGACCTGGCACGCTGCTCTTCAGCCTGGTCACAGCCTCCCTCTTCTGCCTGTGGGGTCGTGAGGGGCAGGTCAGTGGACGGGAAGGTCACTGGGGCCTTTCCTTGGTACTTGGGCTGTAAACTGGTGTAGGTGTGATTGCCTCTCTGGATAAAAGTTCTAATATCATTTTTTCTTTTTTGATCATTTAGATTTGTGCACATTTTCAGGGCCGATATCAATACAAATTATTGCTTGTTAACCGGGAATATAAGCGATATCTGGAACCAATGTGCAAAAAAAGAAAATCTCAACCTTACGAACAGCTTTCTTTGAATACATTTATTGTTTTTAAACACATTTTACATTACCGTATATTTTCAATAGTAGTCCCAGCGTTCATTCAAAATAGTATTTGATGTAATAGGATATGGTGATGGTATTTACGGCCACAAAATATCATACAGCTTCTTTGCATTAATTCTGACAGTAGATAAAAAATCTGTTCAGTGGTGATACTTGTCTGTGATTGGCTGTTGTTATTGTGGGAGTGGTTTAGCACCGAAAGCAGTGATAAGTTTAAACAGAGTCGCTTAATATCCGTCAATAATCCTCAGATATCGCGACAGAAATGAGTAATTACACACGTTACTCATATAACGCAGAGGTTTGTTTTAAGTCATTTCACACCTTTTAGGGAATAAATTCTGTTAAAACACGGAGGTAGAAATTGAAAGCTCGGAGACGCATGCTTGTGAAAATTGTTTCCCGGTTACTATTGGAGATCGGGAAACAACTATTAAAACCCGGTGTTTATTGGAATGGGGCGTCAATAAGAGTCGGATATGCTGTATTATATTTTAACTTTAAATAACATTAACATAAAACTGAAGATGAATAAGTACCTGTTGCAACATGAGCTGTGGTCATTCCATTCTATTAACACCGGTCATTACAGGTAACATTGCTGGTAAAAATACTATTATGTGTGAGTGTGATGCTCAGGATCAAGGCTAATGTTGTCGTAATCATTTTTCACTCATGTCTTTTCAACCTTTAAGCCTTATCTCTCCTTTCTGTTTTTCATCTTGGTGTTTACACTGATTTGCTACCTGCTCATGTCTCTCGTTCTCTTTCTCTTTGTGTGGCAGGTGCCTCTGCTGGTGTGCGCTGATGGGTTTCGGGTTTTTCTCCAGAGACGCTGTCCTATCGTGCTGGAGCGTTTCTGTCCCACGCCGTGGTGCTGGGGTGGTCGGGTGCAGACGCTCGTCCGGGTGTTCATCAAGTCCAGTCCTCCCATCACATATCGCAAGTACGACCTTTGACGACGGTAGACGTCATCATGCTCAGTGTTGGGTGCAACTCTTTAGCCTGACAGGGTGGGAGAGTTTACCAGTGTGTGTGGGGTCTGGTCTGTGTGTTAGTTCCTCACTGCTGGTTTCTGTGTGAGGCACTGTGTGAGGCACTGTGTGAGGCACTGTGTGAGGCACTGTGTGAGGCATTGTGTGAGGCATTGTGTGAGGCACTGTGTGAGGCACTGTGTGAGGCATTGTGTGAGGCACTGTGTGAGGCATTGTGTGAGGCACTGTGTGAGGCACTGTGTGAGGCACTGTGTGAGGCACTGTGTGAGGCACTGTGTGAGGCATTGTGTGAGGCACTGTGTGAGGCACTGTGTGAGGCATTGTGTGAGGCACTGTGTGAGGCACTGTGTGAGGCACTGTGTGAGGCACTGTGTGAGGCATGGCCGGTGTAAGTAACTGGTAAAAGGAAAAAGACACACACATTGCTTTTGTATGTTTAAAAAAAGACTGTAATTTATACTGTGGTCAGAAATTAGTGTATATTTTTATATTTTATATATTTATATAAATAATGTATATATTACGCCCAGTTTGGATGTGAAGCAGACTTTTATTCAGTTTTCTTTGTTTTCTTTTAGTTTTTATGTGGTATGCACTCATTTTTGAGATTAAGTGCTCCCTTACTTTGAAGGGTTTTCATCATTTGGATCTGGTGTCACATGACTTTACTTCCTGTATTTGTCCTTTCAAATTAAAAGCCCTCGCAAATGTGACTTTGTGACATTTCCCAACCGTCACACACTGAGCATGACATTTTTATTTAATCTATATGATACATTGCTTTAATCACCCAAATATTTGTGCAAAAATACTAATTTGTGCAACAATAACATTAGTAATAATAATGATAATGTGATAATAATAATAGTAAAAATTATAAAAATGAACAAAGAACAAAGACTTTTTATGAATTACAATAAAGAACAAATTACATTTAACAAAGAGCATTAATAAATGGATCAATCAACAGTACAACCGCACAGTTATTAATAACACAAATATTAATAAACAGATAAATAATTAGCAGTTAAAGCAGCGGAAGAGAGTGAGTTTATAAAAGATCAGGAATTGGAGGAAGAGGCACAGTGCTGAGAGAAAAGACGAGAGAGTCATTATGAAGAAAATTCCTGACAACGTCACATTTTGTGTATTTACTGTATTTAAAATATCTATATTCTGGACGATGATCTTATGCTGCTCCTGCTTATGGGGGAAGACAAATGCACAACAACCTTGAACCTTTAATCTGTGATTAAAACTGCAGCCGAATCAGCATCTTTAACTCTTACAGATTTTTACTGAAGATTATTCCATGTGTAGACACATTGTCCAAAACTTCAGACTGATTTTCAGATTCTTTTCTTTTCTTTTTGGTTCTGGATTAATTATGAATGTATCCGTACTGAATCTGGGTGTTTGGTCTCAGTGAGCTGATCAGGACCGGAGATGGTGGCCAGCTCTCACTGGACTGGGTGGATAACTCCAACAGTGGCGAATACCCACAGAGCTCCACCCGGCCTACGGTGCTCCTCCTGCCCGGGCTGACGGGCAACAGCCAACAGACATACGTCCTGCATGCGGTCCAGCAAGCCCTGCGCCATGGATACAGGTGTGTGTGTGTGTTTCATTTGGTGACATTACAATGCATTCAGTCATTCTAGCCATTGTTAAAGCCTTTTGTGTTATTGTGTACGCTACACCATTCATACAAACAAACAAAATTCATATACAGAAGAAATAAAATGTTTGTTTAGCGTGTGTTTTACAACTGTTCCATTCCAGGTGTGTGGTGATGAACAACAGAGGTTTTGGTGGAGAGGAGTTGCTGGTATGGAATTTTATTATAAATGATATTGATCACTAATATTCCAACACCGATGTTTCAGATCTATGCATTATTGATGAGTGAGGGAGGGGTCAATTTTAATGAAGTCAGTAAAGGTCTGGGAGTCGATGCATTTCATCATTATGTTGAGTTTTATGTGAAATGATCTAAAATTAGACCTTTTTCTCTTTTTTCTCCCCTCATAAAGAACATAAACGTGTGTATATCAATATATTTGTTTTGCAATAGTCTTCTGGGAGAAGTGGTGCATTTCCTGGAGAAATTTCAGCCATGACTTTATGTCTTTTCATCTTTTAGCTGATAAACGATCATTCGGAGGCCATTTTGATTATGATGCATTCAGGAGTGGAGATGATTCACTAATATCTTTTGTTTCTGCGTCAGGTTTAAAGGGCTCCTGTTAAATGAGCAGAGATGATGACGCATTACATCTCCTAAGTGTGTGAGGACAAAGTGCACATGAGTCACTTTCTCCTGTTTGTCCTCTTTCTCTCTCAACCCCACCCTGTCAGACTCCTCTCACCTTCTGTGCTGCAAATACATCAGATGTAGAGACAGCTGTCAATCATGTCAAGGAGCTCTACCCACAAGCTCCTCTCCTCGGTGCTGGTGTGTCTCTTGGAGGGTGAGAATTCAAACACACGCGTACACACACACACACACACACACACACACACACAATGACTCAAGTGGAAAAGACAATACTATACAATACAGTACAATACAATCCACAATAGGCACATATAATATAAGGCACAATATACAATAGGTTATACAATATTTGTGCATTATATACAATATAGAGCACAGGGGTTCAGATGCAATATACAGAATACAGTACACAACTTATAATAAACAGACTATGTAATGTACAGTATGGAAAGTAATATTACATTTGTAATTTTTTTTTATTTTTTATTTTATTATCCCTTATAGTCCCTTATATAATAATAATATCCCTTATATTATTTATATAATAATTTAAATATTACAAATAAACCTAAACAACAATAATACTACTAATATTATTACTATTTTGAATAAGAATAGTAATAATATTTTGATTATTATTGTTGTTCTTTTGTTGTTGTTAGTATTATGTTGCTGTTGTTGTTATCATTGTTGGTTAATATACTGCTCAAAAAAATAAAGGAAGCATAAAAATAAGTCATCCTAGATGAATTAATGAAATATTCTTCATATAGTCTTAAATGTTAAACATATTCTTTGTTGAAGTCCACAAGCAGAGCATTGTGATTTAAAGCAGTGACAGAAGAAAATGTATTTTGCTTAGATTTCCCATAATTTTACCATCATTTAAAAGGCGTAGTTTACTGGTATGACCCCCATTGACTGATAGTGGCTGCACAAAACGGGATTTTTACTCTATACACAGTGAAAATGCATTTTGGTTGTGTTGCCAGCAAGGGGATGGGATCCCATTCTCATATCACCTACTGGGATCCAGTGTTACACACTTTCAGATCATATTATTGTGGTGTTAGAGCCAGGACAAGCTAGATCTATTTATTATGCATTATATTTCTGTCACAAAAGACTCTATTACTTTACATTTGCACCCTTGTAATTTCTATGTGGTATAATTTTTCCATAGATATGGAAAGTTATTGCAATATCAAATATCAATACTGATATTGCCAAAGGCTGCTATATGCAAATAAGCCTATAACTTATAACAGCATCTTAAAACTTTCTTGGGAAGGGGCAGGGCTAAGCTGGCATAGCTTAAAAACAGAGGTATTATGTAAATATGTCGGTTTTGTGACATCACAAGAACAAAGACTAGAAATCGAGCAGTTTTTTTTAGGATTTAGTTTCCGTATATGGAGCCTATGGAGTAAAAGTACATTGAACATTGTAAAGCTTTAAAAGAAATGTGATATGTTCCCTTTAATAAATTGAAAACTGCTATTTCGTCTATATCGTACAGTTGTGTCATTTTAACTCTCGCTTATTACAGGATGTTGTTACTGAACTATCTGGCCCGTAAGGGGAGGGACTCCAAGATGATCGCTGGCCTCACCATGTCTGTGAGCTGGGACTCATTTGAATCATCTGCATCCCTCGAGCAGCCAATCAACAAGCTTCTTTTTAACCGCCACCTCACCAGCAACTTATGTCGTGCCATCAACAGGTTGGCGCTGCCTACTCTACATGTCCAACTGTCTATATACTGTTATTGAATTAACATTATCTGATGCTATTCTGTTGATTTGATACACTAAAATGCACTAAAAATTCTATTTTTAATATTTGTATTCTTGTATTTCTTTTTTATTGCTTATTTTTCAGGTTTTCACGTTTGATTGTTGCTTCTATAATGGCTACTGTTTATATTTATTGCTCAGATGTGTCATTGTGCCTCTTTTCTGTCTCATTCTTTGCTCAGACACAGAAATATGTTGGAGAAGGTGATAGATGTGGACTTTGTGCTAAAGGTATTTCATCACAGTTTGCTGCCACTCCAATATTGTTAGTTTGTTTATTTATTTATTTTTTAAATATTATTTATTTATTTCTTCGTTTATTATGCTGTTATTTAGAGTCTGTATTTAGTATTTATAAGCCTCGTTGTGAAGTGCAACGTCCATTCTGCAATAGGCCTTGTAAAAAAAAGGCAATGTTACTATATGATAAAATATAGGGGTCATAATGTATAGTCTGCTGCTAGTATCCAATATTTTTCATGGACTTATCTGCTGATTTTGAGACCAATGGGGAAAAAAATGACAAAAATTGGGATGATGTCTATATATGAGTTTGCAAATGTGACTAATATTTATACAAATGGTTAATAAATGAGGTAACGTTTGAAAAATAAAAACTTTTTAGCAGTTTTCCAGTTTCACTTCAACATTTAGTTCTTCATGAATGGGACAAATGCATTATTAAATATCATTTTAAGTTATTTGTCAAATCCACAGTCAAGCAAAAATCCGTTTTTTGATACGATACTGATATCTTCATAGTAAAATGAACAATAAAAATTATAGCTGGTTTATTTTAAGCTTCCATATAGCCGTTAAAGCTAAAAGAGCGGATATGACTCATATTACATTTATTGGATGACAAGAAAAATGCTCACTGCAACTTTTATATTAAAAAGTTGCTGTAAATGCACAAGTTTCTCAATTATATTGTATATTGATACTTTTCAGATTAAGTACTGCTATACTGTACTATACTACGCTACTGTGATGTTTAAACCAGTTGCTCAAATCTGTTTGTTGCATAAGTTCTGCCTGAAAATGAGGATATTGCTGTCAAATAACATCCTGACGGTGAAAAATAAATTGATAAATAGTTTAATTTTAGCAGCTAAGTAGAGAAGACGAGAATATACAATTACAGCGTCTGTGCAGGCAACTGTTAATACAATGTTGCATCAACTCAGCTTCTCTCAGTCTTTTTTCTCATCTACTTTTGCCGTTTGGCTTCTCTTCCTCTCTCCAGGCGCGTACAATCCGCGAGTTTGACGAGCGCTTCACATCTGTAATGTTCGGCTATAAGTCCTGCACTGACTATTACAGGGATGCCAGTCCCGGGTCCAAACTGCAGCAGACCACCGTACCCGTCCTCTGTTTGAACGCTGCTGACGACCCCTTCTCTCCTAAACATGGTGAGACCCAGCACCACAATCATTTTATATGATAAACTTATTAATGAAGGACCTGGAATCCAGTTTCTAGTCCTTAATGTGAATGAAATGAAGGATCCAGCCCAGTTTGGTGATGTACCTGCTCAAGCACACCTGGTTCAGCTCAGGTTTAGTGAGTGAGGTGGGGAATTACCAAACCCTCCAGGACAGAATTCTGGCACCTCTGAATGAATTCACAATTTTTTGATTGATTTTTGACCCTCCATTTGTGTTGCTTCTCTTTGTTTCATTGTTAAGATGCAGTTGCAGTTACTACTTTATCCACTAGAGGTCACCAGTCAAAATCTTTGTGGCTAATTTTCATTCAGTCAGTTTTCACTGAACTCGTAAAAGCAATAACTAGTAAACTCTGCGTTTTAATGTGACTGTAGCTCAGTCTTTTTACTACTTTTCAGCAAAGTGCTCTTAAAGACATGGATTTTTGATAAATATCTGATTTAATCATGTCTGGTGTGACATTAGTAACTGAAGACCATCTCAACATTGGTGCTGAATGCTTCTGGGGTGAAGTCTAAAACACAAATTCAGCACAAATGTACTTACTGTCCCAACCCAACAGTCAACATGGGATTTTTTGACTGTTTTAAAGAATTTTTGGGAATAGTGGATGTTTATTTGGTGAATATTTTGCCATAAATCCCCTATATGACCCACCCCGCACCAGGAACGGGGCTAAGACAATACCTCAGTCCTCAGGTCGCATATCATAACCATTTGGCGTAATAACTTTCTGTGAGGGAGACATTAGCCTCTAGGCATCTGGTTCCATTCACTACCACTGTAAAGATGTCTGACTTAGTAAGTTTCACATCAAACCATTTCATTTTGCACAAGTCTCTCTAGTTCTTTCTAGGGCTGCAACAACTAATCGATAAAATCGATTGCGTACGCCAATGGGTGAGGGTAAGGGAACAGCAGGTGAGTCACTACAGAACCTACTTCTGTTCCGCTTTGAAGTGAGGAACGTAATGTTGTTGCTGGTGTTTACTCATTATGACAAGTTAGATTTAGCTCGTTAATAACTGCT
>JBBIGC010086458.1:0-10244 GCA_037576955.1 Lepidarchus adonis
TATATATATACACACACACATACATACATACATACATACATACATACATACATACACACACACACATTTTATTTGTTCCTCGCTCTCTGTTATTGCACAGTTGGGTTGAGTGTTTAGTGGCACATTTCACTAAACATTGTACTTGCATAACTAATATATGTACTTGCATAATCTATATAAAAGTGACTGAATCTTGAACTTTACTAGCTTCTGAAAGACAGAAGCAAAGAATAATAACAATACAATAACAGAATAATTATTAAAGTGGGCTTAAATAATTGTGATTAGCTCAATCACTGAGATTAGGCAACTATGTCATTACTGTGAAGCTATTTTAGTAACAAAACCAAATGCCACAGGGTCTAATGATACTAGAAGCAAGCAAGAAGTAGTAGATTCCTGAGTAACAACAGATTCCTGAGCTTCTATAACAAAAAGATCAGTGGGTTGCATTGTTTTATTAAAATTGAAAAGCTGAAATCACTTGCCATTACTGTACAACAACCAACAAGGTGCATTTTACAGAGTGTACCTGAAGATCTGTATTAAGCAGGAAGCTTAATAGGTACAAAATAGAAATGACTATGTCAGAACCAGTGAAGAGAAAAAGGAGAGTCAAGACAGGAAAATCAACGCCCTGCTTTTCAGCCGGCGGCTGTGGAATCCCAGCACAGTCCTGCCAATCAAACCAGTATTTGTTTTTGTCCTGCTGTGTGCTGTGTGTACACACTCAGGTGAATTTATAATGTAAATAGCCATATGGAAAGTGCAATACATGGGTCGTCATGATGACAAGCAAGTAATAAACAAGCTTTTTCTGTCCAGGACACACTCACAACATGATGTATATTTAACTAAATTTGTGGCTTTGGTCTGTTTGGCTCGGCTGTATTGTTTACACATCCTCTGTATTATGTTCAGTTCAGTTTCAGTTCCCTATTAACCCTACACAGTCTTTCGCACACTGCACACAGTGACAGAGAATCTGACTAGTAAACGGTTTTGGAATTCCACCCTCAGTTTTAAACTGTCCTCTCAAAAAAAGGCTAATAGGTGAAACATATACATGAAACTGCATATACACTGATACATTGTCTCATCATTTTTCATTTCGTCATGATGACATATATAAAGATATGAAGTGAACAGTCAGATTTTAAAATTGATGTGTTGGAAGCAAGGAAAATTGGCAATTATAAGAATCTGAGCCAAAACACAAAAAACAGCAAAGTGGAGGAGGATGTGAGTGACAAGAGACTGTCTTAATGACCACTGCCCAGTAGCCATCACCTCCATCATGCAATTAGGCCAAACAGATCCATAGATGATGGTCTCCCATCTAGACCAGAAAAACACACATGCACTGATGCTGTCCATTAATTACAGCTCCGCTTTCAACTCCATCAGTCCATCACACTGACTCTCAACACTGGGCTTCCTCAGGGGTGCATCTTCAGTCCGCTATTGTACAACCTGTTTATGTGTGACTGTACGGCTACTGAAAGCTCCAGTTCACAGACAATACAACTATTATAGACTGCATTTCTGATTGAGACCAGTCTGTCTACATAGCCAAGGTAAGTACTCTGATATCATGGTTTTGGGAATTTCCTTGTATATTATAGCTTCTTTTTATAAAGTTGTACTATTTACTGTTTTATTCTACTTTTATTTTACCAATCTATTCATTTTATTATTATTTTTGTTTACTATGCAAATTGAGGAGGCTCAAAGACGAAGAATTTCCTCAAAGGTATTTATGTTCCATTGTTTTTTCCATACTATGATGGATAGACAACTAGATCAAGCATCTCTAAAATGGCAATACCCAGGGTTTCTCCAGATTTCAACAATTATAAGACTTTATAAGACAGTTATAAATGTAATTTAAGACCAGTTTCACGTTCACATTGGTAAAAAATAATATAAAATAAAATAAAATAATAAAAGAGTCCTAGAATTACTTACAAAATAAATTATTTACATTTATTTCCTTACTTCTGCACTCAAGAATAGCCTTTAGACCAAGTCCTGGGAAAACCTTAAAACTGCGTAAGAGGAGGTATGTCTTCGAGATTTTTTTTAAATAAAAAAAAATTATTATATTCTCATTTGTCACATGACATTAATGCCTTAACACCAAGTTTGAACAACTTCTTGCCCAATGTGCAGTGGGCTTTAGGCTGTTTTCAACTGGTTTTAGCCTAAAACTAAATGCATCATTTGCGGAGCCAGCAACCCCCTAATGTAAAGTCAAATAAATGGACCTTAGAAAACCTTGTGAAATGCCACATTACTTCACAAACTATTCATCTTAACCTATGTAGATACATTCTGAGAGGGCTGCAGTTCATATCAGCCCCACCTTGTTCTCGTTTTTAGTCTTATTACAAGATGCTACACCTGTACTGTTGAAAGAAAGACGACCTGGAACCAATTTACACTGTGCTATCAATGATTCCTGACCCACCAAAAAACAACTACTGTTAAAACACATACATTTTGACATTTAAGACCTAATTGAAACCTTCTTAAAGATATTGCATAAATGTTTTTAAGACATTTTAAGGCCTTAAATTCAGATTTAGACTTTTTAAGACCCTGCAGAGACCCTGGGACCTTGTGGGGGTATTTCCTGAATGCAGTGGTTATTACCTAATAAAATGGTCCAAAGAACAACTGGTGACCTGGAGATAGGGTCTTGGGTACCCAAAGCTTATTTATGAACATAGGGAAAGAAGGTTAGATCGTCTGGTCTGAGCTACTGCAGTCCAAACTGCTGAAAAAGTGATGACTGGCTCTGTTTACATCTGGTTACTTCATGCATCTTGATTATTTATGGATAAGTTCAAGTATAAAAGCAGTTAACACACATTTGGTTACTTTATGATGCATTTGTGGCGTGCTGCTACAGTAGTGCAGTAACAGAATACAATCCACACATGAAGAACCCTGGGGTAAACAGGGTCCATGAGAGAAAAGTGTCAGAACACACAGTGCACCAGTCAGAGTGGTTTGCTGGTATGAGGGGGACTTGTGCAGCATGCAATTTTAATATTATGGCTGATTAATGTATATACTTATACATTTGTTGACTTTCTAAGGGATAAATGTTATAAGAAATTCTCTACAGGGAACAAACTTGTTGCCATTTTTCTGTTCATTTTTGTGGGCATTTTTATTTGCTTACTATATTGAAAAATATAAAATGTGACTTAACATCATCTAGTATATTACTACGTTTAGGCCAAAAAATATAAATGTGCATTAGCTGTGACCTCTGTAGAGAATGTGTACTAACCTTTATTTAGACAATCAATAAACATGTAGTGTGTGTAGCAGGGGCATCCAATCCTTTGCACAAGTAATGTAATCGATGTTTTTAGATATGTAAAACTAGATTGGTTTCAGATCTAAAATTGTGATTTTTCACTTTAGTACTAGAGAAACGAGGGATGAACGGCACTGTAGTGCTGTGGTTAGTGCAGTCTTCTCAAAGCAAGTAGGTTCTGGGTTCAATCACCATGTGAGCTACAGGTGCCTTTCTGTGTGGGGTTTGCAAGCTCTCACTGTGTTTGAGGGGGTTTCCTCTTAATGCCCCAAGGCCTATGATTTAAATTTCCCATAGGTGTGTGTGTGTGTGAGAGAGAGAGAGAGACAGACAGACAGAAAGAACCTAAGTCAATCATCTAATTCTAATAGTTTCTGTACATACAGACCAAAAACTGCTCAAACTGCATTCTGGTCGTCAATAAGGTGGCACAGATTGTTGATTTGGTATGACTATTACAATTTAAACACCATTGCTGTTTTTCACAAAGCAGTATTAGGTAGGGCTGATCTTGGATCAAATTTATCTGTATTTATTATAGTCACTGTCACATAAACTGATTCTAGATCAGACTTCATCGGTGAAAGCGAACACTGATATCTAAAACAGCTGCCTCAAGCACATTGAGCTTTGGACAAAAGCGTCAGCCTAATGAATAAATGTGACCGATGTTTTGGGAATGTACTGTATATCTTCTAGTAATAGCCCGTCTCTTATTACTGCCGGTTTCCTATAAACGCTGGGTTTGAAAAGATGTTGCTACAAATAGACCGGGTGGCCGGATAACAGCCACCATTTAAAAGCCAGGGCTACTATGAAAATATATACGGCGTCCATGAAATTATTTAAATGACCATTGCTTTTGAATTAGCCATATCAGCCTCGTAGCTCCAGTTCTAAATCAAAGAAACAAAGTTTTGACCCAAAAGATGCTGCAATTTTTGCACCATTGTTTTAACATTCAGTACACCTAATATTTAAAAATGTAAATTATAAAATGACAGTATATTAATATTTAATAGCTTAATATAGAATACAACCTAGGGGTGGGTGATATGACAAAAATATCATGATACTTTAAAACATTTTACAGAGAGATTAATTTCTATCATTTGCTAAGGAACAAATGAAATATTTGCTATATATAATAAGTAAAATTAATTTTTATTTGGTGCCACACCATAGTAAAATAAGTTCACTTAAGAAACACTCTATAAAATGAAACGCATTTTGGCCACAAAATATCTTATTAATGATGAATATAAAAGTACCTGGTATTACATGGTTTCTAGCTAAGAGAATTTTTATCAATCTGAATATATTAATATTGAATATAATTCATATTAGACAAGTAACAGCAAACTTTTCAATATATGTGTTTAGGAATATTGACACTTTTTTAATGCATTACAAAGTAATTACATAACAGAATTTAAATGTAAAACAAATTAACTAATACTTCCCTTTTAGCAAAACCAAAAGAAAAAAGCTGAATCATGTTGACCGCTTACCTATCAGCCCTTTTGTGTTTGTCAGCACATGACTATTAAACCACACACTCATAAACACTAGTGTCATATATGTAGCTGCTATGAGATATGCACATTCTTGAAGATTATAAAAGCAACACCCAGTGCCACATTACCTACTGTGATGGCACCTTCGAAATGTTCTGCTTCTGTTTTTAAATTCTCAGTCAGTTTAAACCTTTCTCCAAACTGCTAGGCTCTATCCATAGTCCTACCCCATACACATAAGCGCTATAAGACCGGACACGAAAAACACAGCCCAGTCCATTTCCTGATTAAAAAATGGGAATGACAACTGGCCTAAGATCTATAAAAGAAAACAGGTCATTGCTAATTGCAGTCCACCTCAAAGCACATCAATAATGCAAAAGCACGGCACTGACGCAGGCCAGAAACCTCCCTCCGTATGAAGTCCCCTTATTCCTAGCTGCCACGATGAAGGGAGCTTTGTCTCGCACCTCCACTAAATAATGATGCCCCCATAGCAGAACTGTCTCATCCAATCCCTGTCCCGGGATGTCCTCTGCCATCGAACAGTGCCACACTGTAATTAAGGCCAGAATAGCTGCCTAATTATCAGCCACTGAAAAGGAGCACATCGTCCAGCAAGCAAGCGGAGTGGGCCCAGTGGGGGAAAACGGCACTAATGAGAGTTTGTCTAGTCCCCACAGAACCATGGGACTCTAATAACTCTGCGTACTGAGTTCATGTGCTGTTAACAATGGGCCAGCACAATGAACAATGGGCTTTCCTCTGCTGAGCTACCCGCGCTCCATCAGGGCTGCTCTCCACTGAGAAATGTGTCGTTTGGGTCAAGGATGGCGTGTTTCCAGCTCTTCAAAAGAGAGATGTTGAGCAAGGAGTGAAGGAAGAACAGTTTTAGAGGACGAGGAACTGACTGGAAGCTAAATGTCATACCTGTTGGCCTGATTGTCTGATGGGAAGACTGTACCGCATGGCATTTTGCATGTACCATGACCGTTACTGAAGCATGTGCTTCAAATCGGAAAAAATGCGTCTCTCATGCAAATCTAACAAGGCTATAGTTCATGCAAAGCAGGCAGTGGAGCAGCAAACCTACCTTTTATGACTGGACTCCTTTACCTGCAACCAAAAACAGATATAGTGTAAGTGTGAGCAGCAGGAAAAGATGCAGTTCACCTCCTAAACTGACTCAACATGGTTCCACTGCATCTGAAATGTCACACTATAACAAAAACGAGAAATATTGCAATATAACATCTCAATTTCAATAGATGGTCGATATAACATTGATAAAACTCATTCAATCCATGTTTTGACAGATAACCCTACGTTAATAAGAATAGTGCTGTCAATCAGTTGGTTGGAAAAGAGTTATCGATCACATGGCTAGAATAGCATTACAGCCACCAGGTTGGTTGATACGCTAACGTTTGGGCTACTTTAGCCGCTAATGCTATTTCAGCTACGCATTCCCAGTTCATCAGGAGTGAAACTGGGAAAAAGACAATAAGCGAAAATATGAACAACAGTGTTACCGATGACGACGTGTCAATGGACACAGCCAGAAGCTCAAAAAACATGGACACTGTTATAAAGAAAGGTTAGAGGAATTCAGAAGATATTTTGACTGTATATTTTGAAGCAGAGCATCGCACACCGCACACTATGTCTAAAGCTTGTTCCCACAAAGAGACGTTTAAAATATCTACTCTTTTCAGCATGTGAAACCGTGTCATGCTGTAGAAATATAAAAAGTTCCCTGACTGTAAACATTTCTCTCAGACAGAGCTTCACCAGCTTCACAATGTGTCGTATCTGAACCTCAGTGTCCACTTTACTGAGCAAGACTGAAATCTGAAAAGCAAGTGTAGTGTGTTCTCCTGTAGAACCTGTAGTGTGTTCTCCTGTAGAACCTGAAAGCTTTTGACTGATCAGAATTGAGACTTTATATTTATTATATATTATTTTTGTATTCCATTTTATTTGGAACTGATCAAAGAATTTAATTCTCCATTCTTTTCTTTTCTTTGTCACTGTCTCTATGTTGCAGTCGTTACATAAGCAATTTCCTTAGGGACAATAAAGTTTTTCTGATTCTGATTTTTTAAAGTTAGTAGTAGACAGTTTATTATATTTATACATATTTTATCTATCTCAAATGCAGTTGTATAATGTTCTACAGTACATTATATATTTTCTGACAGAAAATAAATAATTTACACCAGAATAAAACTTACAATACATATCACTTAGGAGTAAAAAGGAACCTTTAAATTGGATACTGATTTGATTCCTATAGTGATATATTGATTTCGAACGATATAAAGAAATGAAATTATCGTGATTTTTTTTCCCATATCGCCCAGCTCTTCACTGTACATCAGAGCAATATCAGTTTCACAGGCACTCATGCTTAAATTGCCATTTTAAAGAAACTGTATGCAAGATCCTCTACTCTATAGCCGATGTGCCTGGTTGAACATAGACTGGGGGAACAGGGTTTTCTTCTTCTGCTTTTGATCGCTCACTGACCTCTCTATTATTCAGTGACTGCTGACTGTGGTGAATGGGGGCCCGATAAAGGAACCTTCTCTAGGGGTTCGGGGATGAGAGCTCTGCTGAAGCTGTCAGTGCATGTAACTGCTGATTCATTTGCTGTCAAAAGCGCTCATTGTGAACTGCCACTCCAGGAGGTTGAGCAGAATGAGAGAAGAGGCTTCAATTGAAAAGAATGTTGAGGCTTTTGAGGTGATTTATTGCTCACAAATAAAAAGATAGGAAGTCTACATTGACTGCCATTTTGTAGGCGATGTCTATTAAGACGACAGTGATCACTGGCACTTGCCACCACCTAATGTTTAACAGCAGTGACTCCAGTCCTGGTACTCCCGTCTTGTTCTAATGCATCACTTTCAAATCCGAAATGAGGAGGAAAAACACAAAAAATGACATTTCAGCATAACTAATTAATAAAAAGATGGACTTCTCTTTACTAAAAGAGTTTAAACAACCACTCAAAATAAAGGTATGTCCTTGATTTGTATGCTCGGGCCTAAAACAATATGAGGACGATATGGCAAAAATATCACAACACGATTATTTGAGAAAACCTTTCCAAAATACGATGTGCCATCATCTTTTAAAGATAAAACGAATGAAATAGAGCCTACATAGCTATATCTAAAAATAAGTCAATGATTTTTATTCTGTTTTTCAGACTGTAGTACAATAAGTTCAATTGTATAAACTAGGGGAACTCTTTGAAACCAAACAGTGTTGACGTAATTTTACAAAATTCTCAGAAAATCATATTGTAGCCACGATAAATATCGTCATATTGCCCGGCACTAGTTGAGGGGCTTTATTTTTGACAGCAAGGGTACTCCAGGACCTTGTAAAACTTAATTTTGTGAATTAATTTGTATTAAAATCAGTCTTGTTCTACTTTACCTGTTCTGTTTCGTCAGTTGTGCTGTCGGAGTCAATGCTCTCGTTCAGACTAAGAAACTGCTTTGTGCAGATGCCACTGCTATCAATTGTCTTTGATCTATGGAATTTGATTTCTCCCCGTGGCACCGAGGTGCCCGAATGACCCTCCCCATTGGACTGGGTGGGTATGATGGCGAGAGGAGACTTTTGACGATACACTGGGGACAAAGGGCTCCTCGGTGAGGGGGTTTCAGAGGTCCCAGACTCCTCCTGAGTGCTGTCCATCTTGCCGGGCTCCCGTGAAGGAAGTCTGGTGCTCCTCATCCTCCTCAAAGTGGGAGATGTGGAGATGCGTGCAGGAGCCTGTCTGTCAAACTGAAACAGTGGGGTAGGCATGCCATCCGATTCCTTTGCAGAGCCGTACCTCAGTCTTGAGGGAGTCCTTGCAAGGTCTATTCGCATTATGATGGGATTACTTGTTTGTGTTTCTTTGTCCAAGGCTGTTCCATGATCAGTCTGAGTGTTAGCATCGCTCCTTTTAGCCATGTCATCCTCTTGGTGCCACTCGATGTAGTTCCAGTCCAGCGTTTTAGCCACGTCCTTACCATTTTCGGTAATATAACCATGATCCACCTCCGTCATCTTGGGCAGAACAGCATTATATTAACCCAGACAAGGTAGAGTGGGTCAGGTGAGGTTTTCCATAGCACAGTCAGTCAGTGACCAATGACAAGCTGCTGAAAGGAAAAGTTAGAGGAGGAGATCAGTGTGTGAATTTTTATTTTATCCTGCTGATTTTTTTCTTTCAGAACTGAACAGAATGATCATGGCCAGGTGTAAAAACTAGTTGTGCTACCTATTTAAATGTATTAGGGTTAGGGTTAGGATTAGGGCTAGGAGTAAGGTTAGGATTTAGGATAAGGGTTAGGATTAGGATTAGAATAGAGTAGATGATTAGAATAAGTATTAAAATTAGGTCTAGGATTAGAGTTAGGATTAAGAAAGGGTAAATGTTAAAGTTAGGATTAAGATATTGATTAGGGCTAGAATTAAGACTATGGTTAGGTTCAAAGTTAGGATTTATAAAAGGGTTAGGATTAGAATAGAGTAGTGCTATGATTAGAATAAGTATTAAAATTAGGTCTAAGATTAGAGAAAGTAAGGTTTTAGGATTAAGAAAAGGTAAAAGTTAAAGTTAAGATTAAGATATTGATTAGGGCTAGAATTAAGACTATGGTTAGGTTCAGAGTTATAGTTAGGGCTAGGGTTAGGATTAGGGCTAGGAGTATGGTTAGGAATTAAGATAAGGGTTAGGATTAGAATAGAGTAAATGATTAGAATAAGTATTAAAATTAGGTCTAGGATTAGTCAGAGTTAGGATTAAGAAAGGGTAAGAGTTAAAGAGGATTAAGATATTGATTAGGGCTAGAATTAAGACTATGGTTAGGTTCAGAGTTATAGTTAGGGTTAGGATTAGGGTAAGGGTTATGGTTAGGGCTAGAATTAGGATTTGGGATAAGGTAAGATTTAGGGTTAGTGCTATGGTTATAATACTTTTGAATATTAGGACAGGCTAGGGTAAGAGTAAGG
This sequence comes from Lepidarchus adonis, assembly GCA_037576955.1. NCBI lineage: Eukaryota > Metazoa > Chordata > Actinopteri > Characiformes > Lepidarchidae > Lepidarchus > Lepidarchus adonis. Next base: position 9,865 of record JBBIGC010086458.1, read on the forward strand.
ACTAGAATCAGGGTATGGGTTATAGAATTTTGGCTGGGTTAGAGGTAGATTTGGGGTTAGGGTAAGAGTTGGGTTATAGAGTTTTGGTTGGGTTGGGGTAAATTTGGGGCTAGAGTAAGAGTTGGGTTATAGAGTTTTGGTTGGGTTGGGGTAAATTTGGGGTTAGAGTAAGAGCTGGGGTATAGAGTTTTGGCTGGGTTGGGGTAAATTTGGGGTTAGAGTAAGAGCTGGGGTATAGAGTTTTGGCTGGGTTGGGGTTGGGGTAGATTTGGGGCTAGGGTAAGAGCTGGGGTATAGTTTTGGCTGGGTTGGGGTTAGGGGTAGATTTGGGGCTAGGGTAAGAGCTGGGGTATAGCGTTTTGGCTGGATTGGGGTTAGAT
>JBBIGC010086469.1:0-10244 GCA_037576955.1 Lepidarchus adonis
ACACACACACACACACACACACACACACACACACACACACACACACACACACACACACACACACACACACGCACGTGAAAAGATTAAGAATGGCCAAAACTTCACTTATTTGCTATATTTCATTCTTTTTTACACAAGAATCACCAGCTTTCCATATACAATTAGACTCATAAATATTAGGACATCAACACAAATCTAATCTTTTTGGATTTATACACCACCACAATGGATTTGAAATGAAACTAACAAGGCGTGCTTTAAATGTAGACTTTCAGTTTTAATTTGAGGGCATTTACATACAACTCAGGTGAACAACATATGTGCCTCCCACTTTTTAAGGGACCAAAAGTAATGGGACAAATTAATAATCATTAATCAAACTCACTTTAAAATACTTGATCCTTTGCAGTCAATTACGGCCTGAGGTCTGGAATACATAGACATCACCATACGCTGGGTTATATCCCTGGTGATGTTCTGCCAGGCCTCTACTGCAACTGTCTTCAGTTCCTGTTTGTTCTTGGGACATTTTCCCTTCAGTTTTGTCTTCAGCAAGTGAAACTATTGCTCAATCGGATTCAGGTCAGGTAACTGACTTGGCCACTACAGAACAACTTCTTTGCCATAAAAAAAAACCTATTCGGTTGCTTTTGCAGGATGCTTTGGTCATCTGCACTGTGAAGCACCGTCTAATGAGTTCTGGTGCATTTGGCTGAATATGAGCAGATAATATTGCCAGAAACACTTTATAATTCATCCTGCTGCTTTTGTCAGCAGTCCCATCATCAATAAATACAAGGGAACCAGTTTCACTGGCAGCCATAGATGCCCACACCATGACACCACCACCACCATGCTTCAATATTTTGGATCATGAACAGTTCCTTTTCTTCTCCATACTCTTCTCTTCCCATCACTCTGGTACAAACTGATCTTTGTCTCATCAGTCTATAGGATGCTGTTCCAGAATTTTAAAGGGTTTTTAAGTGTTGTTCCTGTTTTTGAGGCTCTCCAATGGTTTACATCTTGTGGTGAACCCTCTGTATTCACTCTGGTAAAGTCTTCTCCTGATTGTTGACTTTGACACACATACACCTTCCTCCTGGAGAGTGTTCTTGATCTGACCAACTGTTGTAAAGGGGTTTTCTTCACCGGAAAAATAATTATTCAGTCTTCCACCACAGTTATTCTGCATAGTTTTCCAAGTCTCTTTGTGTTACTGAGCTCACAGGTGCATTCTTTCTTTCTCAACCAAACAGTTGATTTGGCCACATCTAATGTTTTTCTATTTCTCTGATGGGTTTGTTTGTATTTTTCAGCCTAATGATGACTTGCTTCACTGATAGTGACAGCTCTTTGGATCTCATATTGAGAGTTGACAGCAACAGATTCCAAATGCAAATAGCACATTTGAAATGAACTCCAGACCTTTTATCTGCTCCTTGTAAATAAGATAATGAGGGAATGGCACACACCTGGCCATGGAACAGCTGAGCAGCCAATTGGTCTCTTAAAAAGTGGGAGCTACATATACAAACTGTTGTTATTCCTACACTATTCACCTGATTCGTATGCAAGTACCCTCAAACTAAAGCTGAACATCTACAGCACATTTCATTTCAAATCCAGTGTGGTGGTGTGTAGAGCTGAAAAGATTAGAAATGTGTCAATGTCCCAATATATATGGACTTGACTGTATATCATATGTGAGAAATGCGTAAACACAGAGACTAAGCTGAGAAATGTTGGAATATTTCTTTAACATTTATAAAATTATGCATATTTGCATGCTTATTATTAACTTACTTTGCACTTACCATTTGATGCAGTGAAATCTATGGCCACAGTGAAGTTGAGTTGTGTCCTGAGGGGCCATAAACAGTACACATTATTACTAAAACAAAATACAGAAACACAGAAACAAAAGCACATTGTGTAAATTTAAACCTATGCTTCAGTATGGAAGTGTTGTTACATTTGCATATGTCTCTCGCTATGAAGCGACTAAACTGATTTATTATTTATCTGCTGAGGTTTCATGTGTATTAACAGTGCGCTGTGGGTACCAGTGTACTAATAGCTCATAACTAAATCTTCAGTTCTGAGAACAGCACTGATGGTGCGTCATATTGTGGAGTAGAATACAGAGTGGCTGGAAAAAACACTGGGTCATCACTGCAGAATGCCTTAGAGAGGTTACTTAGCCCACGTCAACACAAAGCACTACCCACTCCAGCTCTACTGAGAGTGGAAGGACACTGTCACTGTATCTGCAAAGATGAAACAGGAAACCATGTGCTTGGAGAATACTGAACGCTGAAGAACATTTTAATGGTGTAATAGGTAATATATGTGACCTAAAAATATATTCAGAACATGAACAAGAAGGAGCAAAAAACTGTTCCAATGTTCACATTGGAAGCTTGAGAGCTCCAGTTTTACATATTCTGCGCCTTATACGGGAATGTGTCTATTACACTGCAAACAAGCGTTGAGTCACTGTGCAGAAAAGATGGCCTACAATGATGATGGGCTCTTTGACAGAAGGGATCCTCCCACTTCCTGTTTTTTGATGTTTTACATGTTTCAGCTAATATTTTACATTTAAAAATTACTTTACAAAAGACTTCATGATAACACAAGTTAAACAGGTTTCATAGCTACAACATTTAAATGAGACAATAAAGTACATTTATATTTATTGCCAGTTTATTTGTTTATATATCTTTAATATCACATTTTAGGTTATGCTGGCTTAAAAATTATTAAAATAATTCAAAAAATGAAATGGAATGAAATATGAAATTGCTGTTAAAAGCTTTATATGTAATTGATTCATTAGTGAAATATGGATGAATTTCTAAATGAGACAAACCGTCTTTAATCATATTTTTAATCATTAAACTGTCATTTAGGAATCAACGTGCTTGAAAAGAACTGTGTTTGAGATATTGAATGAGACTTAAATTTTAATGACTTAAAATTGTATTTTTATTGTTATTACTCACAAATACTTTAATTTCTTGAGTGTTTATATCCTCTACCATGTAAGCACACACACCATGCTGCAATAATAAGAGACCTTCAAATCTGAACACTACATTTTTTCATATCTGTAATATGGTTAAATTGAATGTTGCTCTGAATAAAAGTGTCTATTCAAAGCACAAATGTAAATGTAAATGGATGGATGTGAATTGTGACGGTTGGCAAATATAATCAAATTAAACCCAAAAAGTACCTTACCAGTAAATAACCAGAAGTAAAACCAGTAGTGGTTCTTCCATGGCAGAGTTGTTCAGCTCCGGTCCTGAAGGGCCAGTTTCCAGTACAGTTCCCTGATCAAACACACCCACCAGGTGTAGTGAGATGTTTGAAGAGCTACCAAAGAACTATCAAACTGTGCTGAACACTGGCCATCCAGGACCAACGCTGGACACACCTGACCTATGGCATCTATTGTAAATAGTGGTTATCTTACATTAAGGGTAATTTGTGAGCAACCGTGTGACAAAATAACCCCAGCACTATTATATGACTTAGTATTTAATGATGAAGGAATGTGTTGGACTCTTTCTAGCACTCCCAGATAGCAATGTACCACTTATAGTTCATGTTGTAGCACTTGCGGTCTGTATTTAATGACTAAAAGGAAAGTGTTGAACTTCTTTGAAGCATTCACATCAGTACTGTCCTGTGGAAATTAAATGCTTTATTGTTCCTGTAGCTGGCAGTCGGTTTGGACAAAAGCCTTAGCCAAATGAATAAATGTAAATGTAAATGTACTTTAATAAAGCTTTGTATTGTAGTGTAGTAATGTTCATTTTCACAGTAGATCTAATTTAACCCTTCATATCCAGGCACTTTTTAATAACCAAAACATCAAAGGCATCACAAAGCTGACTCCCATCTAACAGAAATGAATGGTAATCTGTTTTTAACACACAAACGAATCAGCAACACTTAATGGAGTTCTGAGTCAGCCAGAGCCTGAGGCATTTAAATGAGGCACAAAAATCAACAATCTTAACTCTGCAGCTTACCCTCCTCTGATGAAGTCTACAAATGTGTATTCAGATTCCACTTTAAATGACAGCAATGTCACCTTCAGAGAGAGAAAGAAAACCGCTATTCATGAGGAACACAAACACACACACGCATACGCACACACACACACACACACACACACACACACACACACACACACACACACACACACACACACACACACACACAAACAGGTACTTACTGTGCCAGAGTTCACATATTTTTTCTTTTTTCCTTTCTTTTTTGGATTCAGAACCTGAACAAGGAATATATTTAAAAAAAAAGGCTTTTTAAAAACCATGTCAGCAAAAAGCACTTTAGAAAGCAGTCTCTAAAACAAGCGATGTCTTGATTTCTTTTTTTAATTCAAATGTATACATCAATCACTTCCACATTAATAAAATATTTAAGATTTACCAAACTATTGTCAAAAGTAAACTAAAAAAATAATAATATTGCACTGAAATTTTATCTGCTTGGATATGATCAAATAAAGTACATTTAATGCATCTCTTCTTCAGTCTGTGGAGTGTTTAGGATAGCTGAGGTATTATCATAGTGTGTAGCCTGTGGGCAGCGCTGGCCACTCTTACCTCATACACATTAAACTGGCTCTGACCTCGGGACAACTCTCGGTAACTGGTGGTGAACTCTCCGATAAAGTCATGACTGCAGAACAAAGACAGAAAGAGAGTTTATATTGAAAATTCTCCAGGATATCCACTCAGTCTTTCATTACTTGAGTGACATTCCCTCAGAATCATAAAAAAGACACCCCTGTCTAGTCTCTGTAATGGCACTGAATGTCACTTGTCCTTCTGTAAATAAATATGGTGTGATTTTTGCAGGCGGTGATAAAGTTGAATGTGTGTGTGTGTAAATATATAAAAAATGCTGTCATTGACTATCATAAGTGAGACTCCAATTTTAGGTTAAAATCATTGTTTTCATGGTTATCAAATAAATGTGTAACCCTGGACAAAATGAGCAGCACAGTTTCTCCAAAATGATAAGGAGAAAACAAAGCATCACTGGCTGTTAAAGTAACAATGATTTATTTTGAGTCTTTATAGAACATTTCCAACAGTTTCAATAATGCTGCACAAAATAGAGATGCAAAATATATACATACAGGACATACGACTACTATATATACAGGTACATCTAGAAAAATTTGAATGTTGTGAAAAATTTAAATATTTCTTGACATTCCTTTTAGAAATTCATATATAGATTCATAACAATGAAATATGTCGAGCCTTCATTTCTTGGAATTTTGATTATGGCTTACAGATAATAAAACTCACATAAAAATAATACATGATATTTTACACAGAAATGTCAGGCTTCTGAAAAGTATGTTAATTCCTATGCACTCAATACTTGGTTGTTCCTCCTTTTGAATGAATTACTGCATGAATGTGATGTGGCATGGAGGAGATCAGCCTGTGGCACTGCTGAGATGTAATGGAAGCCCAGGTTGCTTTGATCTCAGCCTTCAGGTTGTCTGCATTGTTGGTCTGGTGTCTCTCATCGTCCTCTTGACAATACACATAGATTCTCTATAAGGTTCAGGTCAGGAGAGTTTCTGGCCAATCAAGCACAGTAACACCCTGGTCGTTAAACCAGCTTTTGGTACCTTTGGCAGTGTGGGCAGGTGCCAAGTCTTGCTGGAAGATAACATCAGTCTCGCCATAAAGCTTTACTCTAGATGAAGATTTCCTGGTAGATGCTGTGTTGACTGTGGACTTCAGAAAAAACAGTGACTAACACCAGCAGATGACATGACCCCAAATCATCACTGACTGTGAAAATTTCACACTGGACTTTAAGCAACGTGGATTCTGTGCCTCTCCAGTCTTCCTCCAGACTCTGGGACCTTGATTTCCAAATGATTTTACATTTACAAAATTTACATTAATCTAAAAGGAGAACTTTTGACACCGAGCAACAGTCTAGTGCTTTTTTCTCCTTAGCCCAGGTAAGACACTTCTGACATTGTCTCTGGTTCAGGAGTGGCTTGACATGAGGAATGCAACATTTGTAGCCCATGTCTAGGATTCGCCTGTGTGTAGTGGCTTGTGATGCAATGACTCCAGCCTCAGTCCATTCCATGTGAAGCTCTCTGCAAATCCTTGCATGGACTTTGCTTGGCAATCCTCTGTTGTCCTTGGTTGTCCCTGTTGCTGGTGCACCTTTTCCTTCCACTCAACTTTCTGAATATGCTTGGATAGAGCACTCTGTGAACAACCAGCTTCTTTAGCAATTATCTTTTGTGGCTTACCCTCATCATTCTCCCAAATTGAGACCATTTAAAGGTTCAGGAGACTTTGCCAGGTGTTTTTGGTTAATTAGCTGATAGGGTGCGACACCAGAGAAGAAACAATTTGAAAAGCAACGCAAAGCAAATATAATTTAGTGATGATGCAGTCACTTAATCACAGCTGCTGTGTCCAACCTCTTAATTTTTTTCAGGTTTATCTTTCTTCAAACCCTTCAAAATCATATACATAAATATTGTTTACCTTGCAAGGTTTTCTGTCCTTGTTTTCCTGGTTACCTACATCCTCACCAAAAACTCTATTTCAGATATGCGTTTGTTAATTTTATTGTTTACTCTCAACTATGGTATAATGTCACTATCAGTATAGAATTGACAAGTTAGATGCTTTTATTTCAGATCGATACATTCAGTTATGCTGCAGCTTATATTATGGGCCTACTTAACTTAGAGTTTGTGTGTGTTCAGCGGTGGCGGTGGCTCAGCTGGAACGGGGGTTTACTCTGAATGCTCTGTGTGTACTCTGCAGAGGGTGCCCTGGTTCCCGGAGCCCTTATCAGAGCTGGTAATAAACCGGAAACGGGCTACGTCCTGAATTTGAGCACTAAGCCCTTTTGTCAGTCTCTATTATTCCCTTGACGGCGTTGCTATTTATATATGTGTGTGTGTGTGTGTGTGTGTGTGTGAGAGAATGTTCCCTGAATCATTCTCTTACAATTCGAGCCTGAAGAATCCTGGCATTGTCATTTTGGAATATAAAATTCACTAATGAAATAATCTAGTCATTCAGTATATTCAGGTGGTCAGCTGACCTCATTCTTTGGGCACAAGAATGTTACTGAACCTCAACTTGACCCACCTGCAGCAACCCCAGATCATAGCACTGCTTCCACAGGCTTGTACAGTAGACACTAGACATGATGGGTGCATCACTTCATGCACCTCCCTGATGCACCCATCACTCTGGAAAAGGCAAATCTGGACACATCAGACCACATGACCTTCTTCCACTGCTCTAGAGTCTAACATTTATGCTCACTAGCAAGGTTTTTAGCAATTAGCCTCACTGATCTGTGATTTTCCAAAGGCTACACAGCTGTTTAGTCCAAATTTAGTCCAAAGTTTCCTTCACATTGTGCATGAGGAAATGCTCTTACTTTCACTATGAAACATAGCTGTGAATTCTGCTGTTGGTTTTTAATGATTTGATTTCAACATTCATGGTCATTTAATATTTTTTTTTCCGGCCACATCTTTCTGCAAAGATAATGGTTCCCCACTATCCTTCCAGTGTTTAATAATACTTTGGACAGTTATTACCCCAATCTCCTTAGATGTATGCTTTGCTTGATGCATGCCAATAATTTGACACTTCTACAACAAGCTACTCACCGCATCAGCAAGGGTAAATAACTTTGCAGCTGAAACCTAATCACCCATCATCTTATCTATTTCCTTTGTTAAATCCAGGTGGTGACAGGCAGTGTATAACTACTACGCAAGGTACTTATGTGTGACATATACTTGTATGGGACACACAGTATCTCACAAAAGTAAGTACACCCCTCACATTTTTGTAAATATTTGATTATATTTTTTCATGGGGCAACACTGAAGATGTGACACGTTGAGACAATGTAAAGTAGTCAGTGTTCATCTTGTATAACCGTGTAGATTTGCTGTCCCCTCAAAATAACTCAATACACAGCCATTAATGTCTATACCCCTAAGTGAAGTACACCCCTAGGTGAAAATGTCCAACTTGTTTCCAAAGTGTCACCATTATTTTCCAGAACTGCCTTAACTCTCATGGGCATGGAGTTCACTAGAGCTTCTCAAGTTGACACTAAAATCCTCTTCCACTCCTTCATGACTACATCACGGAGTTGGTGGATGTTAGAGAACTTGCACTCCTCCAACTTCCGTTTGAGGATGCCCCACAGATGCTCAATGGGGTTACGTCTGGCCAGTCCAGCACTTTTACCCTCAGTTTCTTCTGAACCAAATAAGTTTATCTTGGTCTCATCAGACCACAGAACATGGTTCTGGTAATCCATGTGCTTAGTCTGCTGGTCTTCAGCAGACTGTTTGCAGGCTTTCTTGTGCATCATCTTTACAAAAGGCTTCCTTCTGGGACAGCAGCCATGCAGACCAGTTTAATGCAGTGCATGCAGCGCATGGCACATGCACTCAACATCTTTGGTCGACCATGTTCTTGTCCTGTTAAACCCCCGTATGGTCTTGGCCACCATGCTGCAGCTCAGTTTCAGGGTGTTGGCAATCTTCTTATAGTTTAGGTTACGGGTGTTGAACTCTGGTCCTGGAGGTCAGTGTCCTGTATGGTTTGATGATTTCCCTGCTCAGACACACCTGGTAAAAATCACCTGTTAATTGCCAGGCTGAATGAGTGTGTTTGAGAAGGGAAACTACCCAACTGTGCTGGATACCGGCCACCCCTAGCCTAGGCCATCTGTATGTAGAGCAACAATACTTTTTTCAGATCCTTAGAGAGTTATTTGCCATGTTGACCTTCCAGTGACCAATATGAGAGAGTGTGAGAGCGATAACACCAAATTTAACACACCTGCTCCCCATTCATACATGAGACATTGTAATACTAAAAAGTAACATTACAAAAATGGCTAATTGGGCACAATTTGGACATTTTCACTTAGAGGTGTACGTACTTTTGTTGCCAGCAGATTAAACATTAAGACGGCTGTTCTTATTCTGAGTTTCTAGACGACTGCATCTTTACCCTTTACATTTGAGGGACCTGGTTGGCTCTCAGTTGTTTGTTGACCCGCAACAGGGACTGAATCTAGCCCTGAGATGAGATGGGATGACTTTGGATTTCTCACAGATGCTGTTTTTTCAGTAGCTGTATTCTCTTTCTGCCACCAACACTGAGTTTGGAGGATTAGTGCAAGTTGTGGTTATGTGTTTGACCTTTCCACAGTTAATGGCTGTGTGTTGAGTTATTTTGAAGGGACAGCAAATTTACACTGTTATACAAGCTGTACACTGACTACTTTATATTATATAAAAATGTCATATCTTTAGTGTTGTTATACAATATTTACAAAAATGTGAGGGATGTACTTACTTTTGTACTGTATAAGATGTATGTGGGAAATATTAGAATTACATAAAGATACTTACATAATACATATAGGACATATTATGAGAACATATGGATACTAATAGAATACATTATGGACATTAAAACAAGGAGTCCTCGAATTTCGCCGTAAGTCGGAACTCATGCATCAAATTATGATATATAAAAGAGTAGCATGCATATAGCTAACAGGAGTCTCTTTCGTGTGCCGTGTTTCATGGGGAGCAATGCATTGTGGACTATGCAATGTCTGGTGTGGGTAAACAGGTGGATAATATGGGCAGAAAAGAGGTGGAAAGAGAGTTGCTTTCTGGGAGTCTTAGATAGTTAGCAGTGAGAGCACAGGTAAAATAAACACAAAGATCAAATACACAGCAGCAATGAAGTGAAACACTTCCTGATCTTTACTGTAGAGTCTGCCTTATGCTTGGGAGCCATAATGAAGTTTCCAAATAAGCAACACAAACAAAAGAGCGAATGGCAGAACGCTGTCTACCTCATATAGCGCCGCGTATTCATAGTTCCCATGCAAACTTTGTTTTTGTCACAAACACTGTGTATAATAATTATAAAAAACGAAGCCAGCAATGTAACCACGAATCACCGTATGTCGAGTGTGACATGACACAAGGACCCCCTGTATTACATATCTAACTAACAGAATATATAGGGGACCTTACATATGTATTACATACAGGTAATTTTATTTTGCTCTCTAAAAAATATTTGGCCCCACTTTATATTAAGTGTCTCTAATTACTGTGTAGTTACACATTAACAATGCATGTAACTACA